>JAXQQM020083616.1:0-20780 GCA_034641835.2 Pinus albicaulis | reverse complement strand
GTATGGAAATGAAGAGAAAAGGAGCGCCTCTTACCTGTGACAGACGAGACGCTGAATGGTTGCCCGGATTGGTCGCAATCACCGTCAGAAGATTCTGCTCCAAATGGACCACTGTTGCTTTCCACAAGGTAAATAGTAAAAAGTAATTTCATTTTTTACCAATTAGACATATTTATAACTTTTTCACGTTAAATGAGCTTTAAAAGTTATTTTTGTCAAATATTTGCATGTATTATGTCGAAAATGGATTTTACGCTTGCTTGGTATGTGCAGCAGCAGGTTTTTGCGACTTAAAAGGTGGAAACGAGTTATATTTTATACTTTTTCGGACTCGGTAAATACACGAAAAAGTCACTCCGGAGTCATCTTTCAGCTCTTTTCTGACTCTCTAAATATGAAAAGATCGCCGAGGCCCTTGTCGTTTCGATCTCGTTAAAATGGACACGAATCGACATTCACCCAGTATAAGTTTAACCCTTTTTCGGGCTGGGCTGGATCGATTACGAAAAAGGAATACCCTAGCCTATCGCGACTAGGAGGTTTTCCCGCATATTGTTTTCTACCTTTTCGGATCTGGGGAACTATTTACGAAAAGGGACCTGTGGAGTTTTCTTTTCCGCTGTCTTTTCAAACTCTCTAAACATGAAAAGACGCCGAGTTCTTCCTTTGTCAGACTCGTTAAACCTGATGACATCGGATTCAGTCAATCATGACGTTGTTCGAGTTTCTCCTTCCTAGGGCTCGTTAAATGTACTAGGATGGATTCGCCTGAAGGGCGAATTTATATGACAAGCATATGGTATCCTCTTCAAGCTTGTGTAAAAATAAAGAGGTACTCACCAAGCATGGTGAGGAAAAATGGAACCATCGTCGTTGTCATTGGCAGTATGTCGCTCTTGAACATGGCACTTGTCTGCATTCGTGTCGGGTTGGGGACATCTCATCTCGCTGCTTCACTTTGCTTCCATGGGTTTGGGTAATCTCTTTTGACCTCTCATCTGTTCGCTGCCTCGTCGCCATGACCTTTGATCCGTTGATGTCAAATACTGCCAAGTCCATTGTCGTGTCGTTCGTATGTTCAAGAGAAGTTGGCCTCTGCAAATATCAACCTTCCTCTGTTTCTCATATGGTCCTAATTCACAACAAAACATTATGTTCCTCTGTCTCGTGTCGATGATGTGGGAATCATTATGGCCCACCTTCGATTAAGGTCACTTCCTGTCGACTTCAACTCATTATCCAGGAAGTTGGTCTAGAGACTCCTGATGGTACCTTGGAGCCTGCATGCCTCAATGGCAGGTTCGTCGCATTTGACGTGAAGTTTACATCATTGACTTCCGATCGAATGATTCTGCGGGTGTTCGACGTCAGCTCATTTATTCACACGCCGTAGATTGTACCTGTAGTACCTTGAGGACCATTGTCATTATTGGTGGTTTCTCTCGTGTCTGTTAACAGCTTTCATCATTGGCTGGTAATCAGACGATGTTCTTGCATGTTCGACATCAGCTCACACATTCGCATGCTAGAACTTGTACTTGTTTGGGTCGAGATGGAGCGCAAGACCCTGGATTGTGTCTGTTGTAATCCAGGCTGCGATTGTGGATTATTATCATTATGTAAATGACTCACCGATTGGATGGTTGCGACCATACCTGAGTCTATTTGTTTGATCTTAGTTGGATGGCTACGCCCATACCCTGGATCCGGATTATAGCATACTCTGTTCGGATGGCTGTGTCCATACCATAGATATACATCATGTACTTGAGATATCAGTTGTATCTTTCTGTGCAGGTTTTCCGACGGCGGGCCTTCAGTTGGACATGTTCTCGTAAAGCATTTCACCCCTCTCTCTCTCGGGCCTCATGCTTTAGGGGGCATCTGTTACACAGTAATTTGTCACCGTCCCTACCATTCCCCGTCCCGCACAATGGAGGACCCATTATGTGACTTGTGAACACTGTCATGCCTTGAAAACATCATCAATGCATCCCTCTGAGTATGAGCTTCATTTCCCCTTGAGACATCTCCTTGCAAAACTCATAAAAAACAGCTCTTTTTGCATTGGCGCGGGTAGACAGTTCAGTGCTCGCGCCAATCAGGGAAATCCTGTAAAGAGGTCACGCCACTTGGCGCTCTGTCATAGAGCAGAAATCGCGCCACCCATTTTAGGGACTGTTTTTTAAATATGGATGGCGGAAGTTGAGTTCAAACAAACTCACAACCATTGCCTATCTTGAGTTGGGAGGTTTGGCTGCAGGAGTTCTATGGAAGGGAAGTAGTTTTGCCACCTTCTATGGAACCTTCCTTGTTGATAGGGCCAATCCCATAATAATAGGGATCCCAACTCCCTCCTTCCCCATCTATAAAAGCTTGCTCAGATCCATGGCAAGCTAGTCTTGAAGTGCCGAAGCTTTGCATCTCCCTATTCCCAAGTGCCTTTGTGCTGTAAAGAATCCCTTCTTTCCCTTAAGGCCCATTCAAGCGAGGAGACCATTGTTACGAGACTCTGGAGAGGTTTCCCTTTCCTTGGCGATCTTTGCGAGACGTGGACAACCGGAGACCCGTTCGAAGGAAGCTGCGACGTCAGAACTTGGTTGTAACTTCTATTCGTTTATCACTTTAATAGATGACTATGATTATGGTTCCACTCCTTTTTCTATCATGTTAATGCGAGTAATATCTTTTCGGCTCCATGTTTTAGTTAATTTATTATTTGTTCTCTGTGCTTGGCATCAAGCCGTTTCTTCAGCAGGTGTTCAACCATGGGCTGTGGGTGATGGGCATTCAAGAAGTCAGTGACTCAGACACCCTTCTTCAGATCCAGCGTTGGAATCCAGGTAGGCTCTTATCCCAAGTCTTTCATTCGTAACTAGGAGCTTGCGTCATAGCATTGTTTGTTTGTTGCTAGACCCCTGCTGGGCTAGTAGGGATCGCCTCTGTCCGCAGAGGGGATTTACCTCCTCAACAGAGGTTTCCCCCTCAAAGTGGCTTATTTATAAGGCGTTGATATCTCTTTTCTTCTATTTTTGCAGCTGGTTTCACAACATTTGGTATCAGAGCTTTGGATTCTAGGGTTTTGCTGCTCCAAACAGGTCATCGTGGCATTTTTGCTATACGTTTTTTTCTATGAAGGTTTAGAAGCTAAAATTTTTATAATGCGAAGCTGAAAGCTTGAGAAACATTGTCACAAAATTTCAAAGCTTGGTTTGCAATATTTTTGGAGATATGATCTATGGAAGTTAGGGCCTTTTGCAAGCTCCTAAATTTCACTTAAAAAGGTCATCACAGAATTTTCGCTATAGAATTTTGTCTATGAAGGTTCAGAAGCTAAAATTTTTAGAGCAATAATTTGAAATCCTAAGGAACATCGTCGAAAAATTTCAGAGCTTGGTTTGCAATATTTTCGGAGATATGATATGTGGAAGTTAGGTCTTTTTTAGGCTCTTGAATTTCATCTCAAAGAGGTGATCGTGGGAAAATCTTCATAATCGGATTGGATTTCTGTAAAAAGTGACTGGAAGTACACACACTTTAATTTCCTTTCTATAAATTTTAGAGCCAAAGGAGCAAACAGTGACACGTGGCAAGTCATACAAATTTTCTCTACTGAATGAGTCCATAATTAGGTCATTGTGGGAGATTGGACATAACTTTGCATTGAAGAATCCAAATCAAGTCAGACCTATGGAATTTGAAAGAAGCTTCAGAGGAATAATACAGGGCCGAATTTTAGAGATTGAGGATCTGCAAGTATAGAGATAAGTCAATTTCAATATCGAGCTCCTCAAAAATAAAGTAAAAGGTGTGTATTTTGTTTTCCGAATTGCGTAAGTCTTGTTTGAAAAATCAAGTTGAATTGATTCCAAGGGAATATTGTAGAATAGATATTGGTATTGGATTCTAAATGGCCCCCAAAAAGAATTCAATGCCCATTAACCCTTTAGAAGGCTCTACTATGACTCATAAAGACGAAGAATGGCAACATGACATATCAAAATTACAAGAGAAAGTGCAACAAATTTCGCTCTCGCAAAGGGCAACAAAAAATGACATGGAGGTTTTGAAGAAAGGCGTGGAAACTAAAATGAATGCTTTGAAGAAAGGTGTGGAATCTAAGATGGATGGTTTGAAGGATGGCATGGACGCTAAGATGGATGGCATGGAAGCTGGCATGGAATCTAAGATGGATGACATGGAAACTAATATGGAAAACATGAAGAATGATCTAAAAGCAGACATGGAAGGTTTGAAAAAGTTGATACAAGAAATGTTTCCTAATGGTGAAAAGATAGTATAGAAAACTTATGATGAGAACAAAATAAATGTTAAAAGTGATTTCATAAACTCTAATGTTGGAGGGAAGAACCACCATATTCCAAAAATGGAAATGAGGAAGTTTGATGGAAAGGATCCTGTAACATGGATACTACAGATGGAGAAATATTTTGATCTCAATAATGTGTAAAACACACAAAAGGTACACATCGCAACTTTACATTTAGAACAAAATACATTTGTATGGTATCGATGGCCTTGCTCCCATAAAAAAATTATCACTTCGTCAATTTTTACGGAGGAAATGATAGCACATTATGAGGATACAAAGAGCAACACTTTCTTAAATCTCAAACAAAAGTGTTCAGTGGGTGAACACATTGAGGACTTCCAAAAATTGAATATAAAGGTAACTCATATTCCATAGGAACACATGATTGATCTCTTCATAGGTACTTTAAAGGATAACATCCAACATGAAGTTCACGTTTTGAAACTTGATTCATTGGAGAAGGCATTCAGGTTGGCAAGAAAAATTGAATGTAAAATTATGGCGACAAGGAAGCCTACCACTCACTTCTATAAAGATGGGAGTGTTGTTACTCTTAGATTTCCACAACCTACAAGGTTGACACCACAAAAATTGGAAGAAAAAAGAGCAAAAGGGCTTCGCTACAGTTGTGACAGAAAATACACTAAAGGTCATAAGTGTGCTGAGAAGAAATTATTTTACATAGATTGTGAAGAGGAAGAAGAAAATGAACAAGAATCTAAAAAAGAAGAGGATATACACCAGGAACTAGCCCTAGAAGAGGAAGAAATGAGTCTGACCATATCGTGTAATGCATTGGCAGGAATTACCACTCCTCAAACTGTCAAGATAGAAGGACATATCAAGAAGAAAAAGGTAATAGTGTTTATTGATTCAGGTAGTACCCATAATTTTATTCATTGTAAGGTAGCCAAGGAATTGAATTGTTTCCTATACCCAGCACCAGAATGTCAAGTGACGGTTGCAAATGGAGGAACTATAAATTTCTCTTTAAAATTCCATAATATAAAGCTAACCATGGGGGAATATGTATTGAATAGTCCAATGCTTTCCATTCTTATGGGAGGTGTTGATGTTGTACTAGGATTACAATGGTTACAATATTTGGGGATGGTAGCTTTTAATTTTCAAGAAATTTTCTTGAAATTTTTTTCAGAAGGAAAGGAAGTCAAATTACGGGGTATTGCAGGGAATCTGGGAAAGACAATAAGCTATAATGTCATGAAAAAGTTTATAAATAAAGAACAATGAGGCGTAATTGCACAATTATGCTCACTATAAGTTCCAACATCAAAATCATCTATTTCTGCAGATCTCCAAAAAGTCTTGGACAATCATTCCAAGGTGTTTGAAACTCCCAAAGGACTCCCACCTATTCGTGATCATGATCATGCTATTCATTTGATTCCAGGAATTGTTCCTCCAAACATCGGGCCTTATAGATATCCTTATGTCCAAAAGAGAAAAATTGAATGTATGATTGCAGAAATGTTAGAGGCGGGAATAATTCAACCTAGTCAAAGTTCTTTCTATGCTCCTGTAGTATTGGTACACAAGAAATATGGATCATGGCGCATGTGTCCAGATTATAGGGAGTTCAATAAGCTCACCATTAAATATAAATTTCTCATTCCTGTGATTGATGAATTATTGGATGAATTACATGGAGCAATTTATTTTACCAAGTTGGATGTTCATTCAGGATATCATCAAATTAGAATGAAGACTGAAGATATTCCAAAAACAACATTTCAAACTCATGAGGGTCATTATGAATTTTTGGTCATGCCTTTTGGCCTTACCAATGCACCTTCTACATTTCAAGGGTTGATGAATTCCATTTTCAAACCCTTCCTTAGAAAATGTTTGCTAGTATTTTTTGATGATATACTACTCTACAACAGGTCTTGGAAGGATCATGTTCAACATGTTGACAGTGTGCTCAAACTATTGCAGGAGAAACAATTGTATGCAAAAACATCCAAATTTTTCTTTGGAGTACAAGAAGTGGAATATCTAGGTCATATTGTATCTCACGAGGGCGTTAAGGTAGACCCTAACAAAGTTAAAGCCATTAAGGAATGGAAATTCCCCACAAACATAAAGCAGTTGCGAGGATTTCTCAGGTTAACAGGGTATTATCACAAGTTTGTTAAGAATTATGGGAGAATAGCAGCACCTCTAACAACATTATTGAAGAAGGATGCATTTTCATGGACTCCTGAAGCAAGAAAGGCCTTTGAACATATTAAAGAGGCAATGTGCCTAGCACCGGTATTAGCTACACCAGACTTCACAAAAACCTTTATTGTGGAATGTGATGCCTCAGGAAATGGAATTGGTGCTGTTTTAATGCAATAAGGAAGACCCATTACTTTTGAAAGACGTCCAATCAAACGAAAGTATTTACAGAAACCTATTTATGAGAAGGAAATGTTAGAAATACTACAAGCACTAAATAAATGGCGAACTTACCTAATGGGAAGACACTTCAAGGTAAAAACTGATCATGATAGTCTTAAACACTTTTTGGAACAAAGACTATCTTCAGAAGAGCAGAAAAAATGGGTCACAAAGATGTTGGGTTATTACTTTGAAATAATCTACAAAAAAGGGAAGCTAAATGTTGTTGCAGATGCACTCTCACGAAAGAATGAAGAGGTGGAAGCATTAATTTGTGCCATTTCTATTATCCAACTAGATTGGATAACCAAAGCAAGAGATGAATGGAAGAAGGACGAAGAAGTGTGGACACTCATTCAAAAGTTGCAATAAGGTCCTAGTACATTTGATACATTTAGTTGGAAAAATAATTCCTTATGGTACAAAGATTGCTTATATCTTTGTAAGAATTCCCAACTAAAACAAAAGATTCTTTTGGAATTGCACACTTCTCTTTTAGGAGGACACTTAGGATTTTTAAAAACTTACCACAAGGTGAAGAAAGAATTTTTTTGGGATGGACTTAAATCTGATATTCAAAAGTTTGTGGCGGAATGTTTGGTTTTCCAGTAGAATAAATTTGAGACAATTAAGACCCCAAGTCTTCTACAACCTTTATCCATTCCATGTCAATGTTGGGAGGAGATTTCAATGAATTTTATCACAGGTTTACCTAAGTCTAAAGGAAAGAGTGTCATAATGGTGGTAGTTGATAGACTTACCAAGTATGCACACTTTTGTGCATTATATCATCCATTTAAAGCAAGTACAGTTGCTACTAAATTTATGGACACAATTCAAAAGCTACATGGAAACCCAAGGGTTATTGTGAGCGACAAAGATCCCATTTTTAGTGGAAATTTTTGGACGGAGTTATTTTCCACTTTGGGTACTCAATTCGCTCATAGCTCATCTTATCATCCTCAATCCGATGGTCAAAATGAGATAGCAAATAAATTTTTGGAAGGATATCTTTTTTTTTTTGTATCTGATAAACAAACACAATGGGCCAAGTGGTTACATCTCGTTGAATGGTGGTATAACACTTCCCTCCATACTGCAGAAAAAATGACCCCATTTATGGCACTTTATGGATATCATCCACCATCCATCACATCATCTTTAAGAGAAAATTTGAAGGTTCAAGTAGTGGAAGATCACATCGAGCATCAACAAGAAGTTCTCCAACTCTTAAAGGATAACCTGAATTTGGCACAAAATCAAATGAAACAACAGGTAGATCAACATCGCAGTGAAAGAATTTTTGATGTAGGAGACCGGGTATTTTTACGGCTACAACCATATAAAAAAATGTCCCTCAAGAAAGCTACGAAGGATAATAAATTATCTCCAAAATACTATGGTCCTTACAAGGTGTTGCAAAAGATTGGTACTATAGCATACAAATTGGAGCTTCATGCTTCTTCACGAGTGCATCCAGTTTTCCATGTTTCATGCTTAAAGAAGGTTATAGGTGAAAACGTTCCAATTCAAACAATATTGCTAGAACTTGATGAGGAAGGAAAAATCATATTGGAACCTGAAGTGGTCACGGAAACAAGAACTCGACAGCTACAAAATCTATCAATTTCCGAGTATCTCATCAAGTGGAAGAACTCACCCACTGAAGATTCTACATGGGAGGATGAGAATTTTATATAGAAGCACCCAGAGCTACTCAAGCATTGATGACAACAATTTTTTGAAGGAGAGGGGCATGTTAGGTCCCTATATTACTAGTATAGTCCCTTATTATTGTTAGTGTAACCCCCTTATTTTTATTATTGTACCCTTATAACCCCCATATTGTGATTATTGTGCCCTTAAATTATTATTTTTAGGTCGGCAAGGATTACATTGTGGCCTGAATAGGATTACATTGTGGCCCCATGGCCTCCTATATATAGAAAGGAGGTTTTGTAATTTGTATCATCCAAGAAGTTTTCATTTATGTAATGTATTGGAGGTTTCCCCCTCGAAGTGGCTTATTTCTAAGGCGTTGATATTTCTTTTCTTATATTTTTGGAGCTGGTTTCACAACACACATATTATCAAAACCTAATATGGCCCCAACTTTAAGAGATTTCCCCCATTCAAATTTAATGGGGCACTCTTCATAATGATATTTCTCTTCTCCCTCGAGGACAAATTAGGAGGGAACCTCCATGCAACCAAGTAGTTTTCTATATCAAAAAACCAAGGAGATAACACAAAGATGGTAATGAGGTGTTCATCTAGGATTTGATAATCTACTATATCCTCATTCCTTGCAAGAAAGGCCAGTCTTGACAAAAAATATTATATTCCCTGGTTTGTAAACAATAGTTAAATCAAATTGTTGCAATAATAACATCGATCTAATTATCCTAGCATTGACATCATTTTTATTCACTAAATACTTAATGGTTGCATAATCAGTGTGGAGAAAACTTTGATATCCAGTGATGTAATGCCTAAACTTGGTCAAAGAGTGTACCAAATCTAGGAGTTTGTTTTTAGCAACTATATAATTTAGCTTAGGCTAAGAAAGGTTCTTACTGAAGAAATATATAACATAGGGTAATTTGTTTTCCACTTGTCCTAGGGATTCTCCTACAACTTTACCTAATGCATCTGTATGGGTATCAAAAGGAAATGCCCAATTGGGACCCCTAAGGATGGGTGTAGTGGTAAAATTCTCCTTTAGTACTTCAAAGGTCACCTGAAATTTATCTTTCCAATAGAAGTCTGAATCTTTAGCCAGTAGTCCAAGCAAGGGTGAATCCAATTTACTAAAGTCCTTAATGACCCTTCTATTGTACCCAAACAATCCAAGGAAGCTTCTGACATCTCTTTTTGTTTGAGGGATAGGGACCCATTGAATGATGGAAACTTTTTTGGGGTCAACCAGTATCCCTTCCTTTGATATGGATTGGCCTATGAAAGTCCCTACATTCATTCCTCCAATTCATATCCATAAGGAGTGAAGTCATTCATATATATCTCAAACGTTTCATGAACAATATCATGAAATATGCTCAAAACTTCCCTCTAGAAGGTAGCAGGGGCATTGCACAAATCAAATGGAAGGACCCTATAGGAAAAGTTCATGTGAATGTGGTCTTGTCTTGATCCTTAGGGCTGATCTGTATTTGGTTGTACCCACTAAACCCATCTAGGAAGAAAAATAATATATCCCTGCAAGGCCATCCAGGACTTGGTCGATGAAAGGTAAAGGGAAGTGGTCCTTCTTTGTAGCCTTTTTAAGTTCTCAATAGTCAACACAGATCCTCCACTTCCCATTTTTCTTAGGGACTATGATGAGGGGGGACACCCACTCACTATCTGAAATGGGGCATATGAACCATGCATCCAGTAGCTTTTTCAATTCCTTTTTCACAATGTCCTTAAGATTTGGATTCATCCTTCTATGGGGTTGGTGCATAGGCTTGCATCGATCTTTGATGTAGATATGATGAGTAAAAAGGAGGAATACACACCTTTCATTTTCTTATAGTCCCAAGAAAAAGCATCCAAGTGTTGCCTCAACACATTGCATAATTGTTCTTCCTGCTTAGCTGAGAGAGAGGGGTTGATCTTTAGAGTTATGGATGGTATAATATCTAGAACCTTAGCATGATCGAGATTAAGGTGAACAGAGAATAGTTCAGTCCATGCGTTGCTCTCAGATTATTTTATCAATTCACCAACTGGCATGGAAGTGGGAGGATGATTCTGTAATATATGGTCTATAAGGCCATCATCATCATGGCAATGGGAGGATGATTTTGTAATGTATGGTCAATACGACCATCTTCATCATGGCAGTGGGAGGATGATTTTGTAATATATGGTCAATATGATTTTTTTTCCTATTCCAATTTTTATATTTGTACATTTACATAATTTCACCCAATCCCAGAGGATTAGGTGTCTAAAAATAACTAAGGTTCTAATTTATGTTCCATTTCTCTTTCTTCACTTTTTTTCTCCAATGAATCAATGTGATCATAAAAAATTTCTAATGTTACTTTTATTAGCATCCCCTTGTTATATGGAGGTTTTGACATGTATAAGCGCTCATAATTTTAACATATAAAAATTAAAAATAACAGTAAAAAAAAAAAAAAAATATTACCTAGGTTTTTAACAAATAAAATATAAAATATAAAATTAGAAAGAAAGAAAATAAATAAACTTATGCATCTGGGTTATGAGTTGTGAAAATTAACCAAGTGAATTTTTTTCACCACTTTAGTTCAAATGTACTCAAAATTTCATTCAATTCCAATTAAAATTATAGAAGGTTTGATTCTCCATTAAAATTTCACCGAAAAAAAAATGACAAGTGTGATTCTCCAAGAAAAATTCATAGTCGGTCCAAAAATTAAAAAGTCACTATAGGTTTCCCCAATAGGGGTGGATATATATAGGTCATTGGGATTTGTGCTTGGCCCCCCTTAATACTTATCATGCGTGGCAGTACCCACACCAGTGTGTTTATGTGAATGAAACCACCATTGGAGGAGGGAATCTATGCACTCATAGGTGGCTCAAATGCTTCATAAGGTGTTGTATGTTTTTCATTATGGAAAATTTATTTTTGCAGTGCATAGAGGGAGAGATAGCCCAATGTCGATGCATAAATTCAAATCCTCCAGAAGTAATTTACGATTCGATCAAGAGACACACAATAATTCTGGAGGAAATTGGGGAGGAAAGAGTCTGCAGAGGATTGTCACTTACAATGTCATTACTCTCCCTCCCCTGCAATCCCTTTGACACCCACCAAAATTGTTATGTTTTTTTTTTCCTTTCCTTTTTTTTGTTATGGTCTGGAAGTTTCCTTAGGTCATTGGTTGTAACTTTGTTCCTTTCCTTTTTTTGTTATGGTATAGAAGTTTTCTTAGGTCATTGGTTGTTCATACTTCCACCCCTTGGGGTGAATTTGGAAGTGGAAGTAACATGGGAAGGGGAGCTATAGGGTTGGCATTTCATTCAACATTATTTTCCTCGCCTCCATATCTATTTGTGTCTTTGGATTTAATTAGTGAACTGGTGGTTTATTTATGGTTTTCACCTTTTTTTATACACTCTTGGGGTGGTGTGGATCTTATACATTGAGTCCAGAGGTGGTAGCTCGAATTATGGTGGTATTTTGGTCAGTATCAAAAGGGGACTTTAATCTTGGTCTGAGTTCGACCCATTCATGACCGAGTCATTATCAGTGAGGGGGAATCCTTGTTTGGGTGTCTGGATCACTAGAAGAGTCAGTCTAGTTTTGAAGTAGACATGCACAAAATTATTATAGTTTAAGTGCGACATCGTCAATTGTGTAGGGAAGGTTCATGACTATTGGAGGAAATTTTATCTTACTATGTCTGGTGGTGAGTTGGGGTTCTATGAGGATGGCATCATTAGGAGCTCCATCTTGGCTCGCATCTTCCATTGCATAGAGAGGAAGCTCTCGCATGGTCATTAATGACAAAGGCAAAGCCCCTAAGACTACGCCAAGCGATCATCATCAAGTCAAGGTGTCACTACCTCCTGGCTTGGTTAGGAGAGTAAGGGATAGAACTCCAGGCCCTCTTGTCGAGGAGGGGTGGTAAATCTCCTCATGCTACTCTAGCTCAACTGCGACAGTCCATAAAAGCGCATTTGGATAATTGCACGAAAAATCGCCAAGAGGAGCATGAATCTATGATGGTGGCTCTGACGCATATTCAGTACCTTCAATGTCATCTAAGGGAGTGTGTAGTGGTAGTGTGACATGGACACACCCAAATCTTGGAAAAAATGGAGTAGTTGGAAGCCTACATAACATGCCTGGAGTATTTCAGTTGCCCTTACCACCCTCCCCCTCCACCAGGGATTGGGCCAAGTAATTTAACTTTTTTCAGTTTAAATGAATGAGTATGTCCACTAGTGTTTTTTTATTATTTTTAGTTTTTTTGAATCTTTGGCCTCTAGGGTTATGGTTAGATAGCTTATGTAATTTTTGGAATGTATGTCACGGTTGGGTAGCGTTGTTCAAAAAAATCGGTAAGGGTGAGACCAATAGAATTCTCTAGAAAGACTTTTTAAATATTATTGTTTTCAATTAATATAAGGTTTTTTATTTACAAAAAAAAATCACTACAAGTTCGAGAATTATAATTTCCCGGCAGGTCTCAAAATTAAAGTGTTCACCACATGTCTAAGAATTATAAATTTACTCAAGACTGATAACTTACCATAGGACCAAAAGTAAATCTTAAGACTGGAAATAATATACCACAAAAATTTACCCTGGGACTAAAAATTAAATCTCAAAACTGAAAAAAATTCACCCTAGAGTCGATTCTCCAAAAAAATTAATCCCAAATAATTCACCACAACTTCAACTCAAGGTTGAAAATTAAATATTATGACTGAAAATAATTCACCTTGAATTTTTTAAATGCTACACATTACAGGTGGGTATAAGGTGGGTACTAAAATATCTTAATTATAGGTGACACTAGGAAAAAATCTATATCTCATTGAAATTATATTAACATTAATTCAATTATATAATATGATGAAAAGAAGTATAGATTAACACATTAATTTTGGCTATAGTTGGATTAATACAAGTGTATCCTAACCTATGAGATCGGTAGAAAATAACACTATTTATTTGTTGTGATATGTCTTGGGTTGATCCAAGCATGGAAAAGAAGAGATTTACCTAAGATGTATGCCTCTTTAGATTATGAATGCATTCTATCTTTTCTGTTGTTTGTTAATCTATTTTAAAACATAATAAGAACATAAGAACCAACGAAGGTATAGAATAGGGTTGTTGATATATAGCTTGGGAAATGAACCATGAATATATAGACAATGCAATAGGAAATAGTCATGAGAATGTAATACTAGGGAGATGAATAGATATCAAGGGTCATCAATATATAAATTCATAGTTATAGAGGAGTTAATGTGAGTGATATTGCCAAGAATATCACCACCATCATGAAAGTAAGACCTCAAAGTTGAAATCCAATAATATATACAATTGGAATAAAAGTAATATTTAGACTGGTCTATGCTTGAAATTGCAAAAAAAAGAAAAATTAAGTCAAAGGTAGAACTAATAGGGAGTCAACAATGGCCTTTGGTATGGATTCATAAGTCTCTCTAATATCAATGAAGAATAAAATTATTTTTCTTTAAGATGCAAAGAAATGATACATTTAGGTAATTCTATACATTCAAGTTTAGAGAAATGTTGTAGATATCATTAGAAAAGAATTAACAACATGTTTTTCTCATGGAATTAATTCCAATTCCTATAATTCTAGGTCACTTTTCCCATAATTAAAACAATTTTTAGTTGATAATTATTTATAAAGAGATAGTGATCCACATTTTTCTACCATGGCATAGGTTCAATATTTTTGTTATGCATAAATTCCATGGTTCACAAGCCACGATTTTTGTAACGTACACCTCCCTTAACATATACCCACTTTCATCATCTTACCTAAGGAAAACATGAGATGAGTGACAATTATGACCAAAATCAACCTCCTAGGCGACCTTAAGGAAATGGAGTCAATAAAAAAACCTTACTGACTTCCCTCAAATGCCACATGACCCTCCAGGAGTAACCCAACCCCTCCAAGTGCCCATCCCTTGAGCCAACCTAAATTTTCCATGATTTTTACCCCCAGTCACTCCCTTTCCAAGGCATCAATACAACTGGAAACCCCCAGTCTCTCCCAAAGGCTTGCATCAATGTGAATGTGGACATTTTACTCATTGTTGTGCCAACGACTACATATTTTAAGCCTATATTCCGGGGTTGGGGCTAGACATCTACCCATAAATCCCTGTAACTTTCAGAATTCATAAATTACATAAGAAAAATGCTTATAAACCAGAAAATTACAACAGGACTAGGCTTGACCATACCCAACCGGGATTGAAATTCCGTCAAACACTTGGAAACAATGCAATCTATAGGTCATGAATACAACACTGAGCATCAGGGACTCGAAATTCATATTAAACTTATCAAGAAGGATCACCACCGTCTACCATTATATGACTTAACATTTATTAGGTCTTGCATCCATTATTCTTTTAGTTACAAGTAAAAACATGAAATTGACCATGACTAGAACCAATCACATAACCATATTTAAAACTAGCATATAACCAAAAAAATAACCATAATATAACAACCATTAAATACACATAAATACAAGTACAAAGAAAGTGAACTTAGGTTTCATTAAACATAGGCAAGATCCAACCAAGTTCAGGACTTCCACGTACCACTCGACCATAGATATGGCTGAACCAAATATTTCTTTAATCCAGTTACCCTTGTGTCATATTCCAAGAATGAATGTGTGATCTCATGGATAAACCAATCCAAAAAAAAACAAGTGAATCTAGAGGTTAAACCACCTCCATCCTCACCATACCATCATCTCACCATTAGGGGAATTTTTAGGTCTAAAATGGGCCTCCTAAGAAAAATTTAAAACAAAAATAAACTTTATAAGAACCAATAGGATTCAAGATGATGATGTTAACCATGGGGGATGATTCACCATTTTTGGAGTAAAAAAGTAAAATTTTTAAAAATTAATAAAATAATAAAACTTATTTTCAACTCATATTTTAAACTTATTTCCCTATGGTTTTACTCAAATTTAGAGTGGGAGTGCTCATTTGATGAAAAATTTGATTCCTCATTGAAGAAGTACTCATGTTGCATACTTTCGATGGACCATGTTACATGAAAAATCAGAAATACATGAAAAAACGTGATTGCAATCACATTTTTCATGTATTTATCATTTTTAATGTAGCACGGTTCATCTAAAGTATGCAACACGAGTACTCCTTGGATTAGGAATCAAATTCTGCATCCAACGAGTGTTTCTACTCAAAATTTGAGTAAACCCATAGGGAGATAATTTTAAAATATGAGTTGAAAAAATAGATTTTCCTTTTTTCCCTCTAAAATTTGATGATGTAATCTGATCTTGTTTTATTTTTTCCATTATCAATTTATAGTTTCAATAGGTAGCCCATTTTAGACCTGAAAAATTCCCTTGATGCCTAAACCAACATAGATATAACAAAACCGAACCGAACTTGGAATGCCTTTGCATCTCATCATTATCTTTCAGGAATTTTCTATCTCCTTGTCTCTAGGCTTTACTGCAATGCACATTGAATCACTATGCCCTTACCAAGACACCACTCTTATGCTTTACCGTGTATCCCGCCAAAACCGATTAAGGGATTCCTAGGCCTTTGGGAATGTTTCTGAGACCACCTCTGCCCTAGATTCCAAAACCATCTGATAATTCCAAAGCTCAAAATTGAGAATAATCCCCTCACACTATGCATATCTAGAAAAAGGAACACTATGGCTATCTAGAAAAAATCAATGCAAGGCTAAAACCCACTGTAAAAAACTGGCAAAACCATGCCACCGACAACAAAAGAACGAAATACCAACACACACATACCATGCATGTCAAAACCAAATAGGAAATAATACATGCAATCTGTTACCTAGAAGCATTCCTTCTGAAGTTGTTTGATCTTGCTCTTCCTTGCTTTATCTTTGCTTCCCTTCCCTTTCCTTTTCCTTCCTTTTCTTTCCTTCCTTTGCTTGCTTGATATATTTCTACTCTTGGTGTTCTTCTCCTCTTTGAGTGTAATTTTGAAAATGAACTGAAAAAATCTAAACTAGCAAAAAGCTCCCCAACTAATCCTCAGAAGCCTTTTTATCAACGAGGCCTCTAATTTCTTAAATTTCCTCAATTTTCCTTCATTTTCCTCCTCACATGCAACCTATGACCTTTAACCTTCCTTTTCTCCTAATTTATTTTTTTTCATAAGTAAATGTGCCAAAAATAATTTTTGCATTTTCAAAGCCTTAGCCATTTCCTTTGCCAATTTCCCCTTAGCCATAAACACATCCACTGATGCCCACTAGGATATCTTTGCCCCAAATTCAGCTTTGAATAAGTGTCTCTTAACCGTGGTCTTGTTTTTTCCTTTATTGACTTTTATTACATGAAGTTTTAGCCCGAGTTTGTTACAATTTATATACTATCATACAAGACAATCAAATGGTTCAAGGGAATTGTTGTGACTATTGGTTTCAACATCCCATTAATTTAAACCACATTATTATATTAGTTAGTCATTAGTTTTTACCAAATTCAATCCAAACCAAGCATTGAAATTCCCAATTAATTTAACATATCAATGAGTGGATTAATAAACGAGGAAAGACCATGATCCACACAATAGACAAAACACTTAACCCTAATGGACAATAGATATTTTCTCCTAAAATTAGGGGAATTTTGAGGTCTAAAATGGGCCTCCTGAGGGAAATATTATATCTAACAAGTGCATACACTTGGCATTTGAGTAGACCTACAAGGAGATAATTTTAAAATACATTTAAAAAATATAATTTTCTTCTTTACCCTTCAAAAATATTTACCTTTGGGGATGATGTCATCATCTTGAATCATATTGTTTTTTTTAAAGTTGATTTTTTAAGAATATGTTTTGTTTTGAGACCCATTTTTTACCTCAAAATTCCCATGATGAAACCTAAATAAGTAAATTAACACTAAATGGTGATCCTCAATCATTATATTAGACAACGTATGGTTACAATGTATGTTTATGATGATATAATAGACCATTTAGAAATTTGCATAGTCAAGATTTTCCCTTGCCTCCTATTCCACCATGCCCAAAGGACTTTATGTCGGTAGATGTCTAAGAGAATATAGGAAACACTCAGTAAATTGAAGGAGAATTTTCCTTGTCCTTCATCATTTTCTGTTATTTATTACCCTCTTATAATATTATGTATCACACTAGCATTTCATTTTCTTTCTCACCCTCACTTTTTCTTATCGACTACTTATGTGTATTAAGTCTTGCAAACGACTCATTTTTGTTTTATATTTTTGTTAAATAATATTTCTCAATTTAGAGGAATTTGGTCTCCAAAAAAATCTTAGCAAAAAAGAATCCTTTTTCAATTTACCTCCTATCTACTTCTTTAAAACCTAGCTCTCAAATCTCACTGTTGGTTATAGCTTTTGTTTTGGCTCTAGTTTCTAGCATCACTTATGCTAACAGTGTAGAAGTCAAATTTATTTTAGATTTGATAAGAAATTTTTACTTTCAATTTATTTATGCATATGTGTGTATGCAAATATGTTCTCCACTAGTTAATGCCTTGTAGAGTGAAGAAGGAATTACACATCTCCCTCATACTAGTGACACATTATCAAAATAATCTAATCATAATTTATTTTCTTATTTTTTTTTATCTGTGTATTTGTGTGTGTGTCTAAATTTTGTGTGTGTGTGTGTGTGTGTATCATTTAGGTTTAGCTTTGGAGGATAAGTGAAATTTTGTTATCCTCCCTGGCTCAATTCATTTCCTACATGTGACATGTTGAGTTCATAATGAATATTTCTTATAATTTCTTCAAACCTTTTTTTTCTAAGAAGTCCCTCGATGACCAAAAGATGTGTATTTCTCATTGGAATATATATATATATATATATATATATATATATATATATATATATATATATATATAGAGAGAGAGAGAGAGAGAGAGAGAGAGAGAGAGAGAGAGAGAGAGAGAGAGATTTGGATATGTGTATGTATTACTTTACAAGAGCATTAGGATAGTTTATTACATTCAAATTGAAATATTATTTTCTTATTCATATTTATTTTAAATGTCATATGTCAAGTCCATATTAAGCATTGAAGTAATTATACATTTTACTCATTTAGAAATTCAAAATCACACACACATATACTTTATATTCTTGTTCTAAATTTATTTTAATAAAGGTGGTTCTTGAAATATGATTTGTGGATGATATTGAAATATTTTTTGAAATTAATATTTTTTCTAAATTTTATTTTCCAACTCCATGTTGACTATGGAAGGATTTACAAAGCTCCTTCATACTAGTATATAAAAGTTACCTTTTAGTGAAATCACCCCACTTCATATGAGATGGGGGTGGAAGTTGATATTTGAGGAAACATACCTCCAACATCATCCTTATATGAGGGAGGGTCACATTGTGGGAAATATTCATCAAAACTTATTAATTTCCTCATGACATCACCCCAAACCCCATCCTCATTTAAGGGAAGTTGGGATTGGGAGGTGATATTAGGGTTAACTTAATAAATTTCGACTAATATCACATATACAACCCCCCTGCCCACCCCACTCCCAGAATTTAAGTTATTTTCATAACACCCCCATCATCATCTCATATAAGAGAGGGTGAGGGTGAGGGTGAGGGTGGGTGTTGATATTATTAGAAACTTATTAAGTTTCCAATAATATCACCACCACCAACCCCCGCCCCCCCCAGATACCCTATATGAGGGAATTTTTGGGGTGAAATTAGTGGAAACTTATTAATTTTCCATTAATACCACCCACCAATTTCACCTTCATAGCTCATATGGGGTATATGAAGTGGGGTTAGGTGATGATACTAGGGGAAATTTAATACGTTTATGCTGAAATCAACTCACATCTCCGCCCTTCTCATATTTTATGTAAGGTGGGGCTAGGGGGTGATATTATGAGAAATATAATAAATTTCCACTATTATCACCTCACACCTCTAACTTCCACAAATATTATCCCCAACTCCCACCTTCATATGAGATGATACTACGGGTTTATATTAAAACAAAATTATTAAGTATTTACCAATATCATCCCACCCCCATCCTCTCTCATGCAATGTGTTGTTTGGGATAGGGGGAAATTGGTGGGTTTGGTTATTAGGGAAAAATCTCATGTGATGTGTGGATGGGGAATGTTATTAGGGGAAGTTGGTTAGAAGTTTTATGAGGTAAATCATATTATGTTTTCATTAATAGAACCCCCTACCCTCACCATATGTGAAGGACAACGGGGGTGAGAAGTGATATTAATGAAAAATTATTTAATTTTCCCTATTATCACCACTCAAACCCACCCTCATATGAGGCAAGTGTGGGAGATGATATTGGGAGAAACTTCACACATTATATAAGAATGTGAGGGGGGGAATTATATTAAGTGGTTTCTCCTAATATCAACCCCCCACCCCCACTCTACGATAATTTTTCCATAATATCACCCCCTATATGAGGGTGGACGTGTTGGGTGTTATTAGGGAAAACATCTCACCTCATTCAAGGGTTAGTGATGATATTAACGTGTTTTGTACTATCTATCACCTCCACCACCACCCTCATCAAATTCCCCTAGAATTTCTTGCGAAGTGATTTTAGGGGGGAATTCCCACCTCCTATGAGGACAAGGTGGGGGTGAATTATGTGGAAAATTTTTGACCTACTATGTGGATAGAGGTAGGTGTTGACACTAAAAGAAACCCTCATAATATTTCCCCAATATCATCACCTGTGTTTATATGAGAGTGGGAGTGGAGGGTGAGAATGGAGAAACTTATGTGATATTACATTAGATGTAGTGTGTGATATTGGGGGAAACTTAATAAGTTCCACCAATATCACCCACCACCCCCACCATCATATGACGGTGTGGGTGAGGGGTGTTATTGAGGAATCTTATTATGTTTCCACCATCATTGGACCCCATAATTTATCTTGTATGAGTTTAGGAGTGGGAATGGGTGGCATTATTAGGAGGGGATTTATGAGGGAAACTTATTAAAATTTGGGTACAAGTGGTGAGTGGGGATAAATGGTGATATTGGGGAAACATGATAAGTTTCCTTAGCATGCCCTGCATGCACCTTGATGTAAGGGTGGGGGTTGATAATGTTATTGTAGAAGCTTATTGAGTTTCCATAATACCACCCACCAACCTCGCTTGGGGGTGATATTAGGATGGGGTTGAGGCATGATATTGAGGAAAGCTAATAAGTTCCCATAATGTCAAACCCCACTCACCCTGTTACACTCATATGAGGGTGGGGGTTGGGATGTGTT
>JAXQQM020062242.1:0-52909 GCA_034641835.2 Pinus albicaulis | reverse complement strand
TCGCATGCTCCTACCTGCCACCTCCGATTGCGATCCCTCCGATTCTTTCCCCGTCATTGATCTGGTCCTCAGATCAACGGCCAGCGCTCAATCGCAAGTTTCTAATCGCAAGTTTTAAATCGCATCCCCTTTTCAGCACTCCCCGATTGCAATGGCTCCGATTTAATCCTGTCCGTCCATTTCCCGCCGATCCAACGATCCTTATTCCCTCCGATCACAAGTCTTACCGCCATTTCAAAACCCACCGATTCGTTTCCCACCGTTGATCTGATCCTCAAATCAACGGTCATCGCTTAATCGCACAAATCTCCCCGATCGCGCAATCACATCGGCATTTTCCAATCGCACCCTTTGTTTTCCCCCTCCGATTGTGATTCTCCGATTAGATCTGGACCGTCCACGTGTCCAGATCGGACGGTCCAAAACCACCCCGCCTTATTTCTTCTCCCCGCTCTCCTTTGCCTGTTCTGCGTCGATCTCCACCGTTAGATATTTTTATCCGACGGCTACGCTCCTCCCCCGCCATATGAAGCAGTTTAAAACCTAAAAATGCAGGATTTCTTTATTTATTTTATGTTTTGTGCAGGTTTTAAAGGGTCTCCATCGTTTATTGAAGAAAAGCCGGGAGTTGGGAATGACGATTCCCATGCCTTCGGCCTATGGAAAGAACCATTTGCAGAGTTCCCTTTTGGCATTTGATCGACGTTCCATGGGCGTCGATACCATGAAAGGCCCGGTGCGGCTCTGCACATTGGCAAGACACTTCGTTTTAACGCGATTTTAAAAGAGTATAAGTTTTAAAGAACAGAGCGCGGAAGGACAGAAGATTGAAGACAGATTTGGGGGATTATGGCTAAGAATGCTTATAAAAACCTAATTCCCCGAATTAAGACACTATTTAAGAAAATCATAAGTGTTTCGCTGACAGAAAGGTTTCCACCGCTTCAACTGAGGTGAATTGATTCCTCAGCTACTACAAAGAGCCACTTGTCGCCTCAAACCATTCAGAACAGAGGCCGAAGTTATTGCTCGAAGAAATATCTGCCTCCAGCATTTCCAAGAAGTTATTTCTGCAAGGAAACCAATGCATAAATATCTACAGAGTTACTCCAAAACATACACAGAGCCTCAAAATCAAACAAAGCTTCCACCGAGCTTTGATATTTATTGTGAAACAGTTAATATAGTGATCCACCTGTAAATTTCTCCCTCGAGCCTCTCAAAGGGTCGAGAAGTCTTCACTTTGCATTAATTGTCCTTGAGATATTTTGTTAAAATCTCACCTCCTCATCTTCCTATAAGTACTTCTGCATAAGATGAGAAGTTGTTGGTTGTTGTTGATCACAAGCTGTAATACTGAAACTCTTTGAAATAAATACATAATCTGTTGAAGTTGAAGAACAAATTGAAGTCTTGGATGTCTTGATGATGCTGTTGCATGCCCGTTCCTGAGAAGGCTCTATCATTGGATTCATGAGTTTGGTTGTTGGTGAATTATTCTAACTGTTAAATGTTTTCTCCTGTTTTCATTATGTTCCATAATTTCTTACTACAGTAGGCTGAAAGTTTTAGGCTAAGAAATGACTCCTGGAAGCACCTTAGACCTGTTCACCCTTCACTGTTTTATGTTTTCTTCTGCTGAAGTATTTTAGAGGCTTTAAACCTTCTCTTTATTATTCATGCTTGTTTATTTCCTTAATAGCTCAAATAGTTGGTTTTAGCATGATTTATGGTTTTCCCTGCCTGTCTACTATCACTTGAAAGCTATTATTGAAGTCTCCCTTTGAAGTACCATTGTTTCGAGTTAATCAAAGAGGTCGGTTTTGATCTTGCCCTTTGCCATTGCTTGAACAGTTGTTTTGAAGGTCGTTATAGTTGTAAGCATAGATGTTATTTAGGCGTTCCCTCTTCTATGACTGCAATTATCAGTGAATCTTTTATGTTTTCTAAATCCTTTAAAATAAAATCTTTGAGGAAATAGGGAGTTCCCCGAATCTTAGATTTCATTTTAAAAGTTGTCTTGAAGTCATTATTTTCTTAAAGAATGTTTGTGGGATTTATGGTTAGCCCTGCCTATCAAATATATCTTTATTGTTGAGTTATGTTCTTCAAGTTCCCTTTGTTGAGAATTAAACTTCTCTTTCCAAATAATTAATGTTCATCTCATTCCAAAAACAAAAGGATCCTGTGGCCAAGTTAGATTTGCCCTTTGATATCCCATATCCATTGATGAGTTTGTCATAACCTTATTTTGACTCCATCGCCCAATGAACCAGATATTTCCTCTTTCTGTCTATCTTTCCTAGACCTTCCATGTTCTGCTGTATCAACTCAATCCAACCAAATAAACAAAAATCCTGCACTTAATAACTAGTCTAAAATCATACTCAAAGCACACAAGATAAACCTTTGCGATCAAACATTTGAGAGATCCCTCTCTGAGAACAAGAGGACTAGATCCTGGAACTCTAAAGATTGGTTCTGATGTTGCCTTGTCTTTTGATTTGCCAAACTGTCAAAACACGGGGGACCAACATAATGGCGATCACGGTGGGACCTGCTGAGAATTAGAGGTTTCAAAACCTTTCTTTAAACTGTTAGGTCCAGTTTAACATAAGTAACTTTCTTCAAGCACTGCCTGACAAATGGCAATCATGATAGGACTTGATTGAATCAGTGACAAACTAAGAAACCCTTAGGATTCTTGAAAAGTCTTACCAAACCTCGAAGGAACCAGTTACCAAGCCATAAGAACAACTCTGTTTGTTTGAACACCTTAGCTAAGTGAAAAATCAGACTTAGAACACTCTCTTAACCTATAAAACCAAAATAATTTAGAAAAACCTAAAAAACATTCAAAGTTTGGCTTCATAGTAAACATTGGTAGTGGACCATAAAACCTTTCACCTCTGTAGGAGCTAAAAACTTCCACTTGGCGACTCCACAATCCTTAGCAGACCTTAACATTCCACTGGGAAGAACCTTTATCATTATAATATCATTCAAACTCAGTTAGAGGACTGTAGGATTAAAATTTATGTAAACAGATTAGTTAACCTCTCAAAGATTGTTATACTTGGTTAAAATTTTCTTGTTATTTGGGTCTAAAAACATAGCATAGTGGCTTCTAAAAAGATTCACACTAGAGCCCATCCAGACCCTAACCCACCTGAGATAGTTGATAACCCAGAAATTATCCTTTGGAAGTCTCCTAGGATTAAATTATCAACTGTTTTCAGATCACCCTTGAGAGCTAATTCAGTCCCTGAAAATCTTTCAGCTCTACAACACTCACAAGCTGACCTAGTTAACCCATTTAGAACCAGGTCATTTGATGATATAATTCAATTAGACTCTAAATCTTCGCTTTCATCCCCATAGACAAATAAACATCCTGGTAGTAGAGAAACAACACCTCCTGATTTACATTTTCTTCACAACCTAGGTGTCTCTCATCCAAGGTCATCTCAGCAGTCTACACCTGGTCCATCCACTGTTCAAACCACTACACCTCAGCCCACTTTCCCTTCTGTAAATCCACCTCCACCTCCTGCCATGGCTGCATGGTATGCTCCCCTAGTTCTTCCCGCACCACTAGTCAATCTCCCACAGGACTACCAGTCCAAGATTCCATTGTATGATGCTAACAATGCTACAACTGCATCACAGCATGTGGATAAGATGAATGACTATTTTGAACGAAATGAAATTGATGATGATTCTGTCAAACTTAGATTATTTGCTCAGAGCTTAGGGGGAGAAGTAAGAAAATGGTTTAAAGGTTTGCCCCCCCATACTATTAATGATCTTCAGGCCTTTCATCAAACTTTCCTGAACAAATGGGAAGTGAAGAAGAATATTCTCCAAGTTCTTGCTGATTACAACAATCTTCGTAGGAATCCTAGGGAAAGTGTACAAGCATATTGTACTAGATTTAACAGTGTGTATAATGCACTCTCCCCAGAACTAAAACCTCCACAAGGCTTAGCCTTAAACAAATTTCCTGAAGGATTTGACTCGGACATGACTTATTCACTAAGAGAAAGAGATTTTGCAACTCTTGAAGATATGCAAAGGGGTGCTCTTTCCGTGGAAGTCAACTTAATAGAAAAGAGAGCAAGAATGAAAACTGAGAAGAGAGTATCTTTCAGAGAGGAATCCCCTCCCTCTACTTCAAGCTCAAAAATGGAGAGAATGTTGGAAGAAATGATGAAAGAGATGAACATAATTAAGAAAGCAAAAGCAAATCAAAACCAGACTGCACTTCAAAACAATCAAAATAGAAATAGAAATCAGAATTATAGAAGAGATAACAATCAAGATAAGCAAAAGGAAAGTGACCAGCAGATTAGGCCTCCCTTTCAACAGAACTACGTAGATCAATATGAGGAAGACAGGGAGCTGGAAAGGTTGGAAGAATCACATGTAAACTTGATTGGATCAGACAGTGGGGATGATGTTTTCCTCACTGAGGAAGAACAAGGTTTCTTCTCTAATGATCAAAATACAAACACCTATGAAGATTCTGATGACTATAGATTGGGTTTTGAAAATGCAATCATGGAGATACACAAGCAGTATGACCTTAGAAGCAAGGGAAGTATAGAGAATTCAAAGGATAAGAATAATAGCACTGCTGTCAAGAAAAACGCAGAAAACCAGCCGAAGAAGACAGCAGAAAAAACCAACATTTCGGCCAAAAAACCAGATTTAAATAAAGACAAGGGGATCCAGCCAAATGTTGAACAAATCACCCCTAGCACTTCAGCTAGTGGTCCTAGTAAAACTATTCCTATCACTAGTTTAGGAAAGGTTCAGCAAATCAGAGCCGCTGAAAATAATTCAATTGAAAAAACAGATGTAAATATTAAGAAGTCAATTATTCCTTTCAGCCTTGAGGGAGAGATTGCTAAGATAAAAATTACCATCCCCCTAGCTGAACTAGTAACCCAAGAAGTGTACAAAAACCAAGTGTTGAAAGCCTTAAACTTAGGAAATGATACTAACACCTTAAACTTGACAGATGACAAACATGAGCTCTTGTTTGGACCAGAGGTTGAAGGAAAATATCAAGAAGGACCAGTCCCTCCCTTCTATGTCAGCTTGAACATACACGATAAAATTTTACATAACGCCATGTTAGATTCTGGAGCTTCACACAATCTAATGCCCAAAGTAGTAATGGAAAGTCTAGGCTTAGAGATTACTAAACCATACAAATATTTGTATTCTTTTGACTCAAGTAGAGTCAAATGTTTGGGTTTAATCAAAGATTTATGTGTTAACTTAGCTCAGATCCCCGCCAAGAATCTAGTAATGGATGTAGTTGTAGCTGACATTCCCCCTAAGTATGGCATGCTCTTATCAAGATCATGGGGAGCCAAACTTCAGGGAAGCCTTCAAATGGATATGTCTTATGCCACCATCCCTGTTTTTAACCAAAACAAAAGACTATACAGATAATCACACATGAAATACATGGTGAGTAACATGGACAGGCCAAACAACACTCCAATCTATTCTATTCAATCAAGTTTAGATTCCTTTATCTTGTGTAACAAAGATGAAATTACTCAACAAGATAAAGAAAACATGGACCCAATCAGTTCACCAAAACACACCAATCTTACCTCGAATCAACTTCAACAAATTGACAATCAACAGCAACAACAAAATGAAAATGAGAATGAGTCAAATATACTTTGGACAGTGAATTTCGATGGATCCTGTAATAAAACTAGTGCCGGGGTGGGTGTCTGGATTCAAAACACAAATCAGAGTTTTTCATACAAATTAGATTTCCCATGCACTAACAATATTTCCGAGTATGAAGCACTTCTCCTAGGTTTACAATTGCTTAAAGAATTAAAAGCCCAAAGGATATCTATTTTGGGGGATTATGAACTTATCATCAAACAAATCAAAGGAGAATACTCAGCCAAAAATCCAAGACTTAGGGAATATCGAAACGCTGCCCTCGACCTACTAAAAACTTTCAAAAAATATGAACTCATTTTTATCCCCAGAGCACTCAATCATCTAGCAAATGAACTTGCCTTCGCTGCCAGCAATTGCCAGGTACCCGAGATAAATGAAAAACTCAGTATAAAGGTGAAACACAGACCTGCTGTGCCTGATAACGAAGATCACTGGCAGGTGTTTGAATCCGACAAACACATATATGATTTCTTGAAATTAGAGAATGATTTCAGCATACCAACATCATACACTAGCCATGAAGAAAATTGTTTGTATATTGAACAAATCCCAGAGGCTGAAATAACGTATCCTGCTAATATAAATCATTGCAAAAATCCATTTGAAGTAGAGGTAGTGAACAATGAAGACCAAGAAGACTTGGAAGTCTTACAATGCAAAAATGATAAGATCCCAAGAGGTCTCACACCTTTAGAACACCTATTCGATCTCAACGATGTAGCTAAAGAACCAAGAATGGAACCTGTGGAAACAAATGTAGAAGAACATAACATTGGCAGTCTAGCAGAACCCAGGATGATCAAACTATCCAGCACCCTCCCGGCCCACATAAAATCGCAATACATAGATCTTTTCAAAGAATTTAGAGATGTGTTTGCCTGGGAATACAAAGACTTGAAATCATATGATACCAGCATCATCCAGCATAAAATCCCCTTGAAGGAAAATCAAAATCCTTTCAAGCAAAAACTAAGGAGAATAAATCCTCTTTTACTACCTTTGGTTAAGGCAGAAATTGACAAAATGTATAATGTTGGGATCATAGTACCCATTAGATTTTCAGAATGGGTATCAAAATTAGTTTCTGTTAGAAAGAAAACAGGGGAGATTAGGCTCTGTATTGACTTCAGAAATTTAAACAGAGCCTCTTTAAAAGACAACTACCCCTTGCCCAAAATGGACCATATACTTCAAAGGGTAGTTGGGTCAAGAAGAATATCCCTATTAGATGGGTTCTCAGGTTACAATCAGGTGTTAGTGTTCCCAAGTGATCAAATCAAAACCGCTTTTACCACACCTTGGGGCACCTTTCTGTATGTATGTCAAAATGCCTTTCGGATTAATGAATGCAGGGGCCACTTTCCAAAGGGCCATGGACATAGCCTTCTCTGAAGATATTGGCTATTTTATAATTATTTACCTTGATGACATAACGGTTTTCTCAAAAACTGATGAAGAGCATTTGATCCACCTAAGAAAAGATTTTGAGAAATGTAGGAAATTTGGCTTATCACTGAATCCCAAGAAGACCCTCTTTGGTCTCCAAGAAGGGAAACTCCTTGGTCACATAATTTCAGAAAAGGGAATCAAAATAGACCCTACAAGGATAGATGGCATATTGCAAATCAACCATCCTAGAAGCCTCAAAGAATTGCAATCTTTCATTGGAAAGATAAATTTTTTGAGAAGGTTTATTCCCAACCTTACTAAGCTATTAAAGAACATTACAAACATGCTAAAGAAAGATGTGGGTGTCAAATGGACTTTAATAGATAAACAATCATTTGAACTGGTTAAACAGGCTCCTACCTAAACACCAGTCCTGATTAGCCCAGATTTCACTAAATATTTTTATGTTTTTTCTTTTGCATCTGACCATACAATAGCTGCAGTTTTACTTCAAAAGAATGATTTAGGGCAAGAACAACCAATATCTTTCTTTAGTAGGGCCTTAAGAGATGCTCCTCTCAAATATAATATCATGGAGAAACAAGCCTTAGCATTAGTGAAAGCATTAAAGGACTTTAGGGTCTATATTTTACACTCTCACATAATTGCTTTTGTTCCACATACTGTTGTCAAGGATATTCTAAGTCAGGACCCTGATGTTAAAAGGGGAAAATGGATTGCAACTATTATTGAATATGACTTAGAAATTAGGCCCACCAAACTAGTAAAAGGGCAAGGACTAGCAAAACTTATGGCTGAGTCTAACTTCCAAGCACTAGACATGAATATGGTAGATGTGTTGGAAGAAATAGAGGAGTCTGATGCTCCTTTTATTGAAGAAACATTTCTAAATTCTCCTTGGCATGCTGACATTGTTTATGTGCTCTTATTTTTAAATACCCCTCCTTCTTTGACTAAGACTAAAGCCAGATTCTTGAAACAAAAGGCTTTGAATTTTTGCATATTAGATGGAGTATTATATTGGAAAAATGCTGTTGGAATCTTGCTTAAATGTTTGCTTGAAGATGATGCAAGAAAAATCATGCATGAGTTGCATGATGGTGAATGTGGAGGACACCTCTACTGGAAGGCCACAGCAAATAAAATTCTCAGATCAGGTTACTATTGGCCTACCCTTTTTTCAGACACTCAGAAACTGGTCATGTCTTGCCATAAGTGTCAAATCTTTGATGGCAAGAGAAAGCTCCTTCCCTTACCCCTACATCCTATCAGAGTTGAGGCACCTTTTCAACAATGGGGGCTGGACTTCATCGGATAAATTCACCCATCTTCCTCAACTCAACATAAGTGGATCCTCATAGCCACTGACTTCTTCACCAAATGGATAGAAGCTATACCTACCAGGAATGCTAATGACTCTGTCATTATCAAGTTTCTTGAAACCCATATCCTATCCAGATTTGGTTGTCCCAGAAATATCATAACAGACAATGCTGCTGCTTTCAAATCTAAAAATATGGTTGATTTCTGTCACAAATACCATATAAACTTGGGCCATTCCACTGCTTATTATCCCCAAGGGAATGGATTAGCTGAATCCTCCAACAAGAGTCTCATTAATATCATTAAAAATTTGTTGGAAGAAAATCAAAAATCATGGCACAGCAAGCTGGTCCATGCTTTATGGGATGATAGATTAACCACAAAGAAATCAATAAATATGTCCCCCTATCAGTTAGTTTATGGCATGGATGCAGTCTTCCCTACCTCATTAGGAGTTCCAGTCATGAAGCTCCTTCAAGAAGTAGAGGTTGAAGAAAATGATATGCAGAGGAGGGTCAACCAAACAATTCATTTGCAGCAGACCCGAGAAGAAGTTTATGAAAAAACACAGTTAGTCCAGGAAAATATGAAGAAGAAATTTGATAAAAGGACTAAGGTAAACAAATTCCAGGTTGGAAGTGTTGTTCTTAAATGGGATTCAAGGAGAGAAGAAAAGGGGAAACATGGCAAGTTTGAGAACTTATGGAAAGGGCCATATATTATTCATGCTGAGAGGGGTCATAATACATTTTTCTTGAAAGAATTGAATGGAGAAGACCTATATGGAGGTCCTGTCAATGGTAGGATGCTCAAGCATTACTTCTGCCAAGAATCTTAAGTTTCAAATAATTTTTGTTTTACCATTGTAAATATCATAGTCTAATCATTGCATTCAAAGTTACAAAAATCAAAAATACAAAAAACAATAAAAAGAAAGAAAAGAGGGCAGATTGAAAACAAGAAAGGCAAAGCCCCATGCCAAAAAAGAGAAACAAATCTGAAAGTGTGCAAGCTTAAATGCCACTCTTGATTATCACACTTCTAGTTAGTCAAACAGCCTAATCTTGACTAATTAGTTTTAAATTTTCTGCTGATAGGGTAGTGAATTTGGTTTGCCAAACTGTTTAATCTTGGCTTATCAGTAGATAGATTAGGATAGAAATTAAAGGTTCAAAACAAACTAAAAAATCTGAACCAGAAGAAAGCAAAGACAGCTCAAACAAAAGCAAAGACAGAGCTGTGGAAAGGAGAAGGCAGCACTTTGAAACTTTCAGATCTTAAGCTTTCCATTTTTTTTTTTTTTTAATTTTCAGTAAATAATAATCTATGTGCAGCTCGTTTTTATGCCATAGATCACAACAAGTCAAAAAGCTCAATCTTGACTTGGCTGTTTTTAAATTGCTGTTGTAGAATTTAGAGAATGAAAGTCTGTTGGACAGTTTAATCCCAACATAAAATAGATTAGGTAGAGAAATATATGGGTCCAACTATTTAATCTAGATCCATGGAGAAATAAGGAGTAGAAATAGATTAGATTTCCTGCTTTCAAAAGAATAAAATGTTGTAAAAAAGAGTTTGCCAATCCAAGTGCACTCTAAGAAGAAAAAATGTTAGATCTGTAGGATTGGGTAGGTAGAAATATTGTTGATGAAAGATCCATTATTTTTCATGGCTGTTAGCATTTCCGGAGCAAAAGAAGATCATTCAATCAGAGAAGAGCAGCCCAATGGATGAGGCAACTAATCAGCCCCCCAAAAGATGCAAGTCTGAAGTTCTTGATGCCTTCAAGAAGGCACCATCCCCATGTGGAGCCATTGTTAGCCACCTATAATATTTTGTTATACCAAAAGGTGGCTAAATCTGTTTTGAGCCTTCAAGGAAAAATTTTTCATTTCTAAACACTGTTGGCTCTTGAAGACTCCTTGTAGGCCTCATGCCTCTGTCCAAAATCCTCATTATTGTTCCTCTTAATTCTGCTGATTTCATGTAAGAAACTGCCGAAGAAACCATCATCTTTTCCCTTTCTCCCACTCATAGCTAACTTTCATTTTCTCCCCCTTTTTCTCCATATTATTCCTCTACTTTTCATAATTTTTCCCCTTCCATTCATGAAAAATCCTCCTGACATGGTTTAAAACTATTTTTAAGCTAAGCCGAAACCCCCAAATCCATTTAAAACCTTGAAAATTTTCATAAAAAACAAGTTTTTGGACCTAAGCCCCTTGGGCTAAGTCCTAAACCATTTCCCCCCACATGCCCATGCGTCAAAACCAAACGCCAAAGCTTTTCGGCGCTAATCGCATTGCAAATATCCAAGGGTGCATGTTTTTTTTTAACCATTACAAAGCTCCGATTGCGATTAGCCTTTTCATATAAAACCCCCGATCATATTATTTTCTCATATAACCATAGAGCCCGCCTTTGGCGCTTAAAACTTGTAAATTTTCATTCCCAAACACAGATTTCCTTTATAAACTCAAAAACCCACTTTCCGAAGTTTTAAGTTAAAAACTTAAAATCACATGATAAATATAAATGGGTTGATTGAAAAGAGCCGATCGCGCAATCGCAATCGGAAACAGCACAATGGGTAGATTAGAAAGACCAGGCCCGATGGCCCGATTGCGATAGGCCCTTGTTATATATACTCCCGGGCATATTACAGTTCATATATCCCATGGCCCCGCAATCGGGCGCCTTTTCCCTTTACTTATATATTTTCCGCCCAACCCGTTTTAACTTGTTTTTATTGTAAAAAATTTGGTTTTCACGTGTATAAAAGGGTTTCCCCCTGTTTCATCTCCACCGTTGATCACCGCCGATCGAACGGTCATCGCTAAATCGCATCACACGTCCCAAATCGCATCGCAACTTTCTCCGATTGCGCAATCGCATGCTCCTACCTGCCACCTCCGATTGCAATCCCTCTGATTCATTCCTCGCCGTTGATCTGGTCCTCAGATCAACGACCAGCGCTCAATCGCAAGTTTTAAATCGCATCCCCTTTTCAGCGCTCCCCGATTGTGATGGCTCCGATTTAATCTTGTCTGTCCATTTCCCGCCGATCCAACGGTCCTTATTCCCTCCAATCACAAGTCTTACCGCCGTTTCAAAACCCGCCGATTCGTTTCCCACCATTGATCTGATCCTCAAATCAACGGTCATCGCTTAATCACACAAATCTCCCCGATCGCGCAATCGCATCGGCATTTTCCAATCGTGCCCTTTTTTTCCCCCTCCGATTGCGATTCTCCGATTAGATCTGGACCGTCCACGTGTCCAGATCGGACGGTCCAAAACCACCCCGCCTTATTTCTTCTCCCCACTCTCCTTTTCCTGTTCTGCGCCGATCTCCACCGTTAGATATTTTTATCCGACGGCTACGTTCCTCCCCCGCCATCTGAAGCAGTTTAAAACCTAAAAACGCAGGATTTCTTTATTTATTTTATGTTTTGCGTAGGTTTTAAAGGGTCTCCGTCATTTATTGAAGAAAATTCGGGAGTTGGGAATGACGATTCCCATGCCTTCGGCTTATGGAAAGAATTTGCAGAGTTCCCTTTTGGCATTTGATCGACGTTCCATGGGCGTCGATACCATGAAAGGCCCGGTGCGGCTTTGCACATTGACAAGACACTGCGTTTTAACATGATTTTAAAAGAGTATAAGTTTTAAAGAACAGAGCGCGGAAGGACAGAAGATTGAAGACTGATTTGGGGGATTATGGCTAAGAATGCTTATAAAAACCTAATTCCCTGAATTAAGACACTATTTAAGAAAATCATAAGTGTTTCGCTGACAGAGAGGTTTCCACCGCTTCAACTGAGGCGAATTGATTCCTCAGCTACTACAAAGAGCCACCTGTCGCCTCAAACCATTCAGAACAGAGGCCGAAGTTATTTCTCGAAGAAATATCTGCCTCCAGCATTGCCAAGAAGTTATTTCTGCAAGGAAACCAATGTATAAATATCTGCAGAGTTACAGTAAAACATACACAGAGCCTCAAAGTCAAACAAAGCTTCCACCGAGCTTTGATATTTATTGTGAAACAGTTAATGTAGTGATCCACCTGTAAATTTCTCCCTCGAGCCTCTCAAAGGGCCGAGAAGTCTTCACTCTGCATTAATTGTCCTTGAGATATTTTGTTAAAATCTCACCTCCTCATCTTCCTATAAGTACTTCTGCATAATATGAGAAGTTGTTGGTTGTTGTTGATCACAAGCTGTAATACTGAAACTCTTTGAAATAAATACATAGTCTGTTGAAGTTCAAGAACAAATTGAAGTCTTGGATGTCTTGATGATGTTGTTGCATGCCCGTTCCTGAGAAGGCTCTATCATTGGATTCATGAGCTTGGTTTTTGGTGAAGTATTCTAACTATTTAATGTTTTCTCCGGTTTTCATTATGTTCCATAATTTCTTACTACAGTAGGCTGAAAGTTTTAGGCTAAGAAATGACTCCTGGAAGCACCTTAGACCTGTTCACCCTTCACTGTTTTATGTTTTCTTCTGCTGAAGTATTTTAGAGGCTTTAAACCTTCTCTTTAGTCTTCATTCTTGTTTATTTCCTTAATAGCTCAAATAGTTGGTTTTAGCATGATTTATGGTTTTCCTTGCTTGTCTACTATCACTTGAAAGCTGTTATTGAAGTCTCCCTTTGAAGTACCATTGTTTTGAGTTAATCAAAGAGGTCGGTTTTGATCTTGCCCTTTGCCATTGCTTGAATAGTTGTTTTGAAGGTCGTTATAGTTGTAAGCATAGATGTTATTTAGGCGTTCCCTCTTCTATGACTGCAATTATCAATGAATCTTTTATGTTTTCTAAATCCTTTAAAATAAAATCTTTGAGGAAATAGGGAGTTCCCTGAATCTTAGATTTCATTTTAAAAGTTGTCTTGAAGTCATTATTTGCTTAAAGAATGTTTGTAGGATTTATGGTTAGCCCCGCCTATCAAATATATCTTTATTGTTGAGTTATGTTCTTCAAGTTCCCTTTGTTGAGAATTAAACTTCTCTTTCCAAATCATTAATGTTCATCTCATTCCAAAAACAAAAGGATCCTGTGGCCAAGTTAGATTTGCCCTTTGATATCCCATATCCATTGATGAGTTTTTCATAACCTTATTTTGACTCCATCGCCCAATGAACCGGATATTTCCTCTTTCTGTCTATCTTTCCTAGACCTTCCATGTTCTGCTGTATCAACTCAATCCAACCAAATAAACAAAAACCTGCACTTAATAACTAGTCTAAAATCATACTCAAAGCACACAAGATAAACCTTTGCGATCAAACATTTGAGAGATCCCTCTCTGAGAACAGGAGGAATAGATCCTGGAACTCTAAAGATTGGTTCTGATGTTGCCTTGTCTTTTGATTTTCCAAACTGTCAAAACACGGGGGACCAACACCACCTATTTCGCGTAGAAATGAGATGGTAGATATTTGCGCAAGTTTATTTGTGATATGTATTTTCCGTCGTTTGGATCGTGGTGTTCGATTGTGAACAACCCAAATATCTTGTGAAAGTTGCATCAGGATGGAGTTGGTCTGGGGTGTATTAACGCAACGGGGACAATTTTTAAACTTTATGAATATGCGTTTAATAAATTTTAAAACTATATATTATATGGTAGAGCGGGGGGGGGGGGGGGGGGGATAAGATTTATATATGTTTTAATTTCAAATATTTAAGAAATGTTTGAACTATACATATGCGCAGGTCTTATTATATGGTATAATATAACATTAACATCTTTCTTAATACCATAGTGGTGGGGATTAGTTTTAATCGATAATTTTAAACCAATGGGATAAGGGAGGGGTTTATATTTTGCACATGGGATATTTAAACATTTGTTTAAACATTAAATAGAGGGTTTGTGGGTTATTTTAAATATAAGGGTTTAATACTATACGGGAGGGTGTATTTTAGGGATTTTAATAAGTAAGTTAGAAGTTAATATGAAAAGAGATAATGAATATAATGAATAAATACATGTTTAACTCTAAGTAAAGTGCAAAATAAAGCATAGCTTATCTTTGTTGTATTTTTTCACAATTTAACTTAGGATAAATGCATTTAATGGGTTTTTGAATTTTTTTTGAAAGAAAATAAAATTAGTTATTTAGGGTTTCACTTTTACTAAGTAAAAATGGTTTTTCACTTAGGAAAAAGGGATTATGATTATGGATGAGGGTAAATGCTGATGAATATGGGTTTTATGTAGGAATTCAATATTTTTAACCAATCAGTCATCGAGTCTTGGGTCCGGTCCCAACAGAAGTCAGAGAAAGGCTCTGAGCCTCTTTAACTGATAGTTTAGAATACCGAATAATTGTGGGGGAGGGGAAATTAGTGATTTTTTCCCGATGATGCTTTATTACATGCTTGCACAACTATTTTCTACCTACCCATCTTTATTTATAACATTTTTTACTTAATTTTAATGGGTGCATTTAGGCTTGCAAGCCTAAATCATTTTTATTTCAAAGCATATAAACTATCTAAGTCTAACCTTATTTCATCCGAGGGCTCAGATTAAAATTTTTAGCTCCTCATTTATTCTCTATCTAATCTACTGATTTGTCAAGTTTATATTGTTTGACATATCTTTATTCTCTATCTAAAACATGAAATTCAAAACATGAGAAGTTAAAATTAAGTTGTTTAACTGATCATGGATTATGGCATTTATTTGACAATATGCACATAGTAATTATTCTTGTAGTAAAGTAAATAGTAGTGGCATTTTCACTTGCTCACTTTCAGGTCTTATTTTTATCTTTTTTCTTTTTGGGGTCTATATTTTTCTAAGTCCTTTGATCATTCTTTTAGGAATTTTACCCTCTTTTCATTTTTTATTTATTTTTCATTTTTCAAACTATGGGAAAACAACTTGCGGAAAACAAGGCATGTGCATATTTACAAGACTTATCAAAGTCAATTAAAAAATTATGAACCCTATTATTATAGGACCGTAACAGTGGCTCCACATGGGAATGACATTTCCTGGTGAAATGTTAAGAAATTTAAGACTAGTAGCCATTGAATATTGACTATGATGACCTTGTAAGTATCTTTCTGATCTCTGTATTTATTCATACTTATGATATTTTACCTTTTAAAGATTAGGGACTTCTCTCCAAGCTTCAAATTTTTTAGGAAAACATTCAATCCAATCTAAACTCTTCAAAATATATGTACAATGATAAAAGTAAATGAAACTAACTATTTGTTAACTTAGGAGAGTAGTAGTGCTTCAACATTCTACCATTTACTGGTCCATCTAGCATTGCTGATCCATCCATTTCTTTCAGGTAGAAAGTATTATTACCTCTATATCCATAAATCACAAAAGGTCCTCTCCACAGAAAATCAAATTTTCCATGTTTACCTTTGTCTTCTTTTCTTGAATCCCATTTTAACACTTTATCTCCAATGTAGAAATCATCTTCTTTAGTCTTTTTATCAAAAAATTTCCTTATCTTATCCTGGATAACTTGAGACTTGATATAAAATTCTTCCCTTGTTTTTTGCAAGCGAATAGTTTGATTGATCCTTCTTTGAATGTCATTTGTTTCAACTTGTAACTCTTGGATAATATTCATCAATGATACTCCTAGGGAGGATGGAAAAACAACATCCATTCCATATACAAGTTGGTAAGGGGATGTACCAATAGATTTTTTAGTTGTAAGTCTATCTGCCCATAAGGCATTGACTAACTTATTATTCCAAGTCTTTTTGTTATCTTCCAATAACTTTTTGATGATGTTTACAAGGCTCTTATTTGAAGATTCAGCTAAGCCATTACCTTGAGGGTAATATGCATTAGAATGACCTAGGGTAATATGGTATTTATGGCAGAAGTCACTCATTTTCTTAGATTTTAATGCTGCTGCATTATCAGTAATTATATTTTGGGGATATCCAAATCTTGAAAGAATGTTACTTTCTAGGAAGGAGATTATGACAGTATCTATGGCTTGCCTAGAGGGTATGGCTTCAATCCACTTGGTAAAATAGTCAGTGGCTGTCAGAATCCACTTATGTTGGGCTGATGATGTGGGGTGAATTTCTCCAATGAAGTCAAGACCCCTTTGTTGAAATGACATTTCTGTAGATATGGGCTTTAAGGGTAGGGGTAATAGTTTTTTCTTACCCTCAAATATTTTCCACTTATGATACGAGGTCACATATTTTTTAACATCTGCAAACAAGGTAGGCCAGTAAAAACTAGCTCTTAGGATCTTGTATGTAGTTTTTTTCTAATATAGATGTCCTCCATAGTCACCTACATGAAATTATTGTAGTACTTTGTCATGTTCTTCTTTTAACAAACAATTTAATAAAATCCCACTTTGATCTTTCCAAAAAAGTACATTGTCTAAAATACAAAATCTTACTGCCTTAATATTTAGAAATCTAGCGTTTGTTCTTGATAAACTAGGAGGAGATTGTAATTTTAGTAATACAAATATAATATTTGCATACCATGGTGAGTCTGAAAAGGCTACACTGATCTCTAGAGTCACCATCTCTTCCTGATCATCTATTTGAGCACTAAATTTATGTCTAGGGCATGACAATTTGATTCAGCCATAAGTCTCGATAATCCTTGACCTTTTATCAACTCTGTGGGTTTTATCTTTATGTCATATTCTAATATAGTGGAAATCCACTTACCTCTTCTTCCATCAGGACCATCCTGAGTAAGAATGTCTTTTACTACAACATTTGGGACATAGGCAATGGTGTGATAATAGAGAATGTAAACTCTGAAGTCTTTAATGGCCTTTACCAAATCTAAGGCTTGTTTTTCCATAATATTGTACTTCAAAGATACATCTCTAAGTGTTCTGCTAAAGAAATCTATGGGTTGTTCATAATCTTGGTCATTTTTCTGTAGTAAAACTGCAGCAATGGTGTGTTCTGAAGCAAATGAAAAAATGATGAAATGCTTGTTCAAATTAGGACTTATAAGGATTGGGTTTTTGGTTAAGGCTTGTTTGATGGATTCCAAAGGTTGTTTGGACTCAACAGTCCATTTAAGAAATGAATCCTTTTTAAGAATGTTATTTAGTTCTCTAATTATCTCAGCTAAATTGGATATGAATCTTATTAAAAAATTAATCTTACCTAAAAAGGCTTGTAACTCTTTTATATTCTTAGTGGATTGATGTTAAGAATTGCTTCTATTCTTGCAGGATCTATTCTAATTCCTTCCTTAGAAATTATGTGTCCTAGTAATTTTCCTTCTTCTAATCCAAATTGGTTTTCTTAGTATTTAATGAGATGCCAAACTTTCTGCATTTTGTAAAGACTTGTCTAAGATGATCTAAGTGTTCATGATCAATCTTAGAAAATACAGTTATGACATCTAAGTAAATTACCAAGAATTCATGAATTTCCTTTGCAAAGGCTTTATCCATAGCTCTTTGAAAGGTTGCCCCTGCATTCATTAAACCAAAAGGCATTTTTACATACATAAAAGTGCCCCAAGGAGTAGTAAATGTTGTTTTGGCTTCATCCTGTGGTTGGACTAAAATTTGGTTGTATCCTGAATATCCATCTAAAAGAGAAATCCCAGAAGATCCAAATACCCTTTGTAAAATATGATCCATTTTTGGTAAAGGATAATTATCTTTTAAGGATAATTTATTTAGATTTCTAAAGTCAACACATAATCTAATATCTCCTGTTTTCTTTCTGGTTGGAACTAAGTTATAAACCCAATTAGAATATCTGTTTGGTGCAATTATCTGTGCATCATACATATTTTTAACTTATTTTTTTATTAAGGGCATCAAAACAGGGTTGATTCTCCTTAATTTTTGTCTAAAGGGCTTTTGATCTTATTTTACAGGAATTTTATGTTAAATTATGTTGGTGTCATAGGATTTAAAGTCCTCATAACTCCAAGAAAAAACATCTTAGAATTCTTTAAAAAGAGCAATATATTTTTCCTTTTCTTGTTGAGGTAAGGCTTTGGAAATTTTTATCATTTTGGGTTTCAATTCCGTGCCTATATTGCATTCCTCAATCTTAGATCTAAGTGGCTCCATTTTGGGCTTTCTTGAAACATCATTTGAGTCAAATAAATCTTCTAATGGAGTTAAACCTTTTTGTAAGAAATTATCTTTGATATTTTATATTTTAGATTCATCATCAATTATCTCATCAATTTCTACTCTCTCTAATTTATCTATGTATAATTGATTGAATTTAGTTGGTCTAGTAAAATTTAATTTATTTACATCTACATTATATAAATCTATTTCACTATCTAAATCTTAATCTATGGTACAATAAGTATCTATTTTATAGTTCTGAAATTCACGTTCAGTATTCATAAAATTATAAATTTGCTGATTTTGTGAAAAAATATGCCAATATTTGAGGTTGTCTGAGATTATTGGTCTATGTTTTACTTCTGCAGTATACATATGATTAGGCTGAAAAGGTTAATTACAAGTGGTAGCAAAGGTTTCTAAAGAATGTGCCTGTAAATTTTTCCTTCTTGGTATTGCAAATAAATTACATTCCAATAAATCATCAATCAAATATAATATAGTCTCTCTATATCGGCCTAATCTAGGATTGTAAACTGAATATTCACCTTTAATTTTTTTTACAATCAACTCTGAGTCTCCCATTATTACTATTCTTTTACCTCCTAAATTTCTGATTATTTGGAGTCCTAAAATGAGGGCTTCATACTCATCCATATTGTTTGCGCATGATCGAGGTGGATATTGGTGGTCACCCACCAATTCCACTTGGGGCCCCACCATTGTCTCTTTCAGTTTTTCAGTTTCAGCACAACTTACTATTTTTAGCAGTTTTTCGGGTCCTGAACTTCTGGAGCCATTTTGAGGCCCTAAACGACGTTTTTTTGGGAAAACGGAGAGAAACATGGGTCCATGGATCAATGTTTCTCATTCAAAATTTGTATTCCTCGGATAGATATTTCTAATGAGGTATGGTATGCGTCAAACGGAGATCTTATGCCAAAGTTACGCCCCTGGGAAGTTGAAACACCAATTTACCCAAACAGGGCCCATAGTTTTGGCGCTTCATCTCCTGGGGTTATGGTTTTGGCTGTTGAGGATTTCCCATTGTGTATAAATAATAAATATACCCTTGAGCCTCATTGTAACTCAGTTCAGAGGCCTATAGCCACCACGTCTCTTCTCAGAGATAACTACCAGCGCCCTAGCTAGTTTTATTTCCATTCTGTCTGTAAGAAAATTTCAGTTCTTTGATATTAATGAAATGAAGTGTTATTTCCACTGCATATTTGTATTTATGGTTATATGTTTATTCTGTTGCATTCCTGCATAAATCCGAATTAGTGGTATTAGAGCAGTCTACTTTTTCTCGATCTTTCTTTGCATGTCCCCAATGAGGTCGGGGTATAAGGAGTTAGGGCTCGATCCGGTGAAACCTTTGCAAGATCAGCCTCGCAAACCCTGATGGACGCCCATGGGGGACGAAAAGAAAGATGAGGGAGCAGGAGATCCTATCAAAATATTGCTCGAGGAGGCCCTCGAAAAACAAAGGAACGCGATGATGGATAACTTTGCTCAGATCCTTCAACGGCTACCCACCGGCGGTGCATCTGCATCCAGCAGCCACTCTGGAGGTGCGACTCCTTTTAAGGTACAAGTAAATTTTGACATTCCCATATTTGAGGGTCAAATAGATGCAGATGCCATAGATAGATGGTTGAATCTATTAGAAGGATATTTCTCAATTCATGACTTCTCCGATAGGGAGAAGATTATTTTTGCACTCCTCAAAGCTGCCCCCCATGTCAAGGACTGGTGGGAAACCCATTGTGAGAAAAAGGACGAGACAGAACCCTCTCTGTTCTCGACCGTACCCACTTGGAATTATTTCTAAGACGCCATCAAAGAACAATACTATCCCGTGGGGAGCTATGAAGATAAGTACATACAATGGACCACGCTGCGACAAAAAACGGATTAAGATGTGCATGAGTTGGCAAATCTGTTCCATACCCTGCGCACCAAGTTGGGTATCAAAGATTCAGAGAAAAATCTGGTGCTAAAGTATCGCAGTTGTCTGCACAGATACATTCAAGAGAAAATGGAGTTCCTCGACATCTCCTCACTTTGTACGGCATACCGGTATGCTGCCAAGATTGAGCAGAAATTCAAGTAGAAGAAGCGAGACTTTGGATATGCGAATCAAAAGCAAGGGAAGGGTGCTCCCAAACCGCAGAACAAAGGATAGAGCCAAGGCATGGCGACTCAAGACAACTTGTCAAAGCCACAAGCAAAGAACAACATCGGAAAGCCAAAGAAGAACACGGGAAAGTGGTGTGAGTTCCATAAGAGCTCCACTCACAACACAAGTGAGTGTCGGGCCAAGCAGTCGCTAGTGGCCGAGATGAGGGCTTTTCAGTCAAATGCATGCTCCGACTCTGAATCAGAACCTGACAAGGGGAAAGAAAATGGGAAACAGATTATTGATGCGGAGCCCAATGCCACTGTTGCCACTACGAAGATCCAGATGGAGGAACCGAAAGATCCAGAGGAGGAGGAACGTCTCTTCCACTCACAAATGTGGGTAAAGGGCTCCCCAGTACAGTTCATTGTCAACAATGGGAGCAAAAAGAACCTCATTTCAGCAGACGCCGTGAAGTGGTTGGGCTTGTCGACCACAACTCACCCACATCCATACACCATCGGGTGGCTTCACCAAGGACGAGATCTCCGCGTCAGCCAGGAGTGTTGCCTTCCCTATAGCATCAAGCCCTTCACGGATGAGGTATTATGTGACATTTCTCCTATTGATGTTTCTGATGTATTATTAGGAAAACCATACTTGTGGAAGCTTCATGCTATGTATGAGTCTCGGCCTCGCGCTGTTATTGTTACTTTGGGAAATAAGTTGTATAGGATACCAGAGGTACCACCTCCTGCTGCTATCTCTTTGGTTACTGCAAAACAATGAAGTAAGCTCATTTCCCAAACCAGGAAATTCGTTTTCTTGATGATCCACCCCCAGGGCAAGAAGAAGACTGTGGCCACGACCTCTAGACAAGGCTCCTCTGCACGACAACAACAAATGGATAAGGTTGTGGAGGAATACGGGGACATATTCACCTCACCCACAGGGGTTCCTCTGCACTGTCAGGTCAAACACCCAATTGATCTGACCCCAGGTGTGCCGCTACCCAATGGACCGATCTATCGGTGCTCTATTATGGAGAACGATGAAATCAAGAGGCAGATTCAGGAGCTGTTGTAGAAAGGTCACATCCGACCAAGTTCATCGCCCTGTGGGAGCCCGATCGTGTTGGTACAGAAGAAGGATGGGACGTGGAGACTCTGTATTGAATATCGAGCGCTAAACAAGATCACTTTCCGGAATAGGTACCCAATCCCATGGATTGATGACCTTCTAGACCAACTCAAAGGTGAAAAATATTTTAGCAAGATTGACTTGAAGTCTAGGTATCACCAGGTACCAATTGAACACTTCGATGTGTGGAAGACTGCCTTCAAAGCCAATGAAGGCCTTTTCAAATGACTGGTTATTCCTTTCGGGTTGACGAATGCTCCCGAAACCTTCATGAGGATGATGGACGACATCTTGTGGCCATTCACCAACTCATTTGTAGTGGTGTACTTAGATGACATTATGATATTCAACAAGACTTGGGAAGAGCACCTTCACCACATCTGACAAGTCCTCCAAACACTGCGGCAACACAAGTTGTGTGCCAATTTGGAGAATTGCACTTTTGGCATGACTCAAGTTCAATATATGGGATACATTATCGATGAAAGGGGGGTGCATGTGGATCCAACCAAGATCCAAGTCATTCGGGATTGGCCAGCCCCAACCACTATAAAAGAGCTTCGTAGCTTTCTAGGTCTTGCTAATTTCTACAGTAGGTTCGTGTTGGGATTCTCTCATATCACTTGGCCCTTGAGTCAAGTTACCAAGGGAGGAGCGAGAGAAAAATTCTTTTGGTCGAAACCTCAACAAAAAGCGTTCACAAAATTGAAAAATCGCCTCTGTTCTGCCCCAGTGCTCACATTACCAGACTCACAACAACCATTTGAGATCGAGACAGATGCCTCTGACTATGCTATTGGGGCAGTTCTTACTCAACAGGGACATCTAGTGGCATATCACAACGAGACATTGTCTGACACAGTTCGCAAGTATCCCACTTATGACAAAGAAATGTATTCCATTGTGCAAGCTTGTCGACAATGGAAGCATTACATTTTGGGGAAGGAAAAAATCATCCACATAGACCATCGGCCCCTACAGTTCATATAGACACAAGGGAAGTTGCCGAATGATCGCCATCAGAAGTGGTCCACATATCTGCAACAGTTTCATTTGAACATCAAGTACAAGAAAGGTAGCACCAATAATGTTGCAAACTGCCTTATGCGACCACCGATCGTGGCACTCACCATCGTTCTCAACTCTTGTGGGCATGAGACTTTTGATTGGCTGCTTCTATACGAGAGCGACCCAGAATTTGGCCACACTTACAAGGCACTCTTAGGGGGTACGCAAGTTCCAAATTTTCACCTCCAAGATGCACTTTTATGTCACCTGGGACACCTTTGTGTTCCTTCAAGCGAGCGTGCCAAGATGATATGGGAAGAACACTACAATCGAGTTGCTGGGCATTTAGGGGTCGAGAAAATAGTAGCTATAGTACAGAAGTATTTCTATTGGCCGAACCTTCGAAAGGATGTCAAGAAGCACATCAGATCCTACACTACCTGTGCCATTGCCAAACCAACCATCAAGAATCAAGGCCTATATACTCTGCTACCTACCCCTAGTCGGCCTTGGGAATCCATCTCCATGGATTACAGGTCGGGCCTACCTTCTAATAAGCATGGAAATGACTGTGTTTTCGTGGTCATCGACGGATTCTCGAAGATGGCCATTATGGCGGCTTGCAAGAAGAATATCACAACAGAAGCCACTACTAAAATATTATTTGAACGAGTGTGGGTGCACTTTGGGATCCCACAGTCTATCATATCAGATCTGGATAGCAGGTTCCGTAGCACATTTTGGTCCAACCTCTAGTCAATGCTGGACACCAAGCTCACCAAGTCCACAGCTTTCCATCCCTAAACATATGGCCAGACAGAGGTCGTCAACAGAATGATTGTACACATTCTGCGCATGTACAATTCAAAGCATCCATGCACATGGGACGAGAGCCTCCCCTATGTAAAACATAGTTATAATTGAGCTCTCCATATTTCAATCGGCCATAGCCCCTTTTACGTGGGCTTGGGATTCCATCCACTATGTCCCATTGACGTAGCCATGCCATTTGCGGCTACTCAGGCCGATTCGGCTCATGTCCAGTCTGAAGTTGACAAAGAAAATAGCTTCATCGAGTGCATTCAAAAAATCCACCAATAGGTTCATGACATATTGGTCAGAGCCAATGCTAAGTACAAGCAACGCCATGATCAACACCGGGTGCCACACAACTTCCAGGTGGGCGAGAAAGTATGGCTACAGTTGCAGAAGGAGTGCCTCACTGAACTCCACCGCAAGCTTCGCCCGCTCCGATACGGGCCATACACCATCACCAAGGCTGTAGGGAACAATGCCTTCGAGCTCATTATTCCACCATTCCTTGGTCTGCACCCAGTATTCAATGTGGACCGCCTTCGTCCTTACTTCCCACCTCTACTAGACACCTCTAACATTGCAGAACAACTCACACCAACAGAGTTAAACCCAGACTGCATGGAATAGGCCACCAAAGATTGTATCATGGACTTGAAAATCAAGAACACTTGCCAACAGAAGATCCAACTGTATCGGGTTGTCAAAGCTGGCCAACTCCTGCACCAAGGAAAGTCGTTCACCAGGGACCAAGTTCAGCAGAAATTTCCTCATCTCATGGAGGAACTTAACGCAATGGGGACCATTGCTTCCTAAGGGGGGAGGAATGATACAGGTGGATATTGGTCGTCACCTACCTATTCCACTTGGGGCCCCACCATTGTCTCTTTCAATTTTTCAGTTTCGGCTCAACTTACTATTTTTAGCAGTTTTTCGGGTCCTGAACTTCCATAGCCGTTTTGAGGCCCTAAACGACGTTTTTTGGGAAAATGGAGAGAAACATGGGTCAATGGACCGATGTTGCTCGTTTAAAATTTGTATTCCTCGGATAGATCTTTCTAATGAGGTATGGTACAGATCGTATGCCAAAGTTGCGCCCCTTGGAAGTTGAAACACCAATTTACCCAAACGGGGCCCATAGTTTTGGCGCTTCATCTCCTAGGGTTAGGATTTTGGCTGTTTAGGATTTCCCATTGTGTCTAAATAATAAATAGGCCCTCGAGCCTCATTGTAACTTAGTTCATAGGCCTGTAACCACCACAACTCTTCTCAGAGATAGCTACCAGTGCCCTAGCTAATTTTATTTCCATTCTGTTTGTAAGCAAATTTCAGTTCTCTGATATTAATGAAATGAAGTGTTATTTCTGCTGCATCTTTGTATTTATGGTTATATGTTTATTCTGTTGCGTTCCTGCATAAATCCGGAGCAGTGCATTTGAAATTAATTCTAAAAGCATGGTATTATGCATGATTTTTCTCTATATTGGTTATCCATACTCCTCCTGCTCCTAACTTTTTTACTGAGCCATCAAAATCTAAATGCCACAAAGATTCATGAAAGATATTATCATTTTCTTGTATTTTCTTTTCTTCCTTTAGTTCAGTCTTGATTTCATTATCAGTTTCAACATTACATAGGATGAATGAATCTAGGTCAGTAGGTGTAGCATAAAATGGGTAATTTATTGATCTTTCTGCATTACTTACTATGTATTTCATTAATGTTTCCCTATATAACTTTTTAGGTTGACCAAAAACTGATATAGTAGCATAAGACATGTCCAATTGTAGAGATCCCTGTAACTTTGCTCCCCATGAGTGAGATAATAACATTCCATATTTGGGTGGGATATCAACTACTAAAATGTCCATAAGTATACTCTTACCAGGATATTGAACTAGTGTTACACATAAATCTTTGATTAATCCTAGGCATTTTACTTTGCTCGAGTCAAATGAAAATAAATCCTTATAAGGCCTTGTAATGTCTAAGTTCAGGGTTTCCATTATAGCTCTGGGCATTAAATTATGTGAAGCTCTTGAATCTAACATTGTGTTGTGTAAAATTTGATCATGAATGGTGAAACAGATGTAAAATGGAGGAACTAATCCATCTTGATGCTTTCCATTTACATATGGACCAAAAATCAACTCTGGTTGATCATCAGTCAATTTTATGGAGTCTTCTCCATCATTTATGTTTAATGTTTCAGTGATGGTTGATTTATACAAATCATGTTTTACCAATTCAGTTAAAGGAATTTTCATTTTTAACTTTGTAACCTTAGTTTGCATGTTGAAAAAAGGTTGAGATTTACTTCTTTGAATTAACTCTTCTTTAGTAACTGTAGTTTGTGTTGGTTTATCTTGTTTTCTACAGTTATGTTTTCATTCTCAGTTTGAGTTTCTTGTCTTTTACTGCTTTTTCTTTTCTTTTCAGGGATGGTTTGTGAAGAAGTAGATATTTTTTCAGATTTAGAATTGTCAGAAGCTGTTTTCGCAGTGGCAGCTTTTGGATCTGCTGATTTTGGATTAGCAGTGGGTGTTCTTGGATTTAAGTTTGTTGTTTTGACATAATCATATGCTTTTGCAACAGTAGATTTTTTTGAATCTTTTGTAGCTTGAGAAACTTCAATTGTTATGTCATCAATCTTAGGGCTTCGTGAAATTTTAGGATCAAAATTTTTTTGGGTAGAACTAGAGTTTTGCCTATTTTCCTAGGGGGAATTTACAGAACTTTTGTTGTTGGGGCTTCTAATTTTTTCTTATTTTCAATTTTTTTTGTTTTCTTAGTAGAATTTTCAGTATTTTTCTTACTCCTAAGTTTATATTTCTTGTGAACTTCTTTTATGGAAAAATCATAACCTTGTTTATAATCGAAGGATTCCCCTGAATCTAATTGGAGTTGTTAGAGTTCAAATAACTCTTGATCTTCTTGTGTGAGAAAGATAATGTTATTATCATCTATTCCCATTAAATTTATGGTATCCTCATCCTCAACATTGTTTGGAGAACTCTCAGCATAGTTCTCTTGAAATGGAGATCTTATTGTTTGGTCTGAGATTGATTCTTTTGATTTTCCTGAATTTATGTTTTTCCTAAAATTGGGATTTCTGATTTGCTGTTGATTATCCCATTGAGGTCTTCTTTCTATGTTATCTAGTCTATCCATAATTCTTTCTAAAGTCTTAGCTAACATATCTATTTATGTGTCTGAACTAGAGGCTTCTTCTTTCATGGTTACTCTCCTTTCATTTCTAAATCTAGCTTTCTTAGCTAAAATGTTTACTTCTACACTTACAACATTTGTTTGCATTCTTTCCACTATTTCTGCATTTCTTTCTCTTGACTGATATGCCATGTTAGTGTCAAATACATATGTAAATTTGAGCAAGACAGAGTCAGGAGTGGGTTTTATATTTGCAGGAATTGAATTGTAAACATTGTTATATCTAGTGTAGTAGTTTTGTAGTGACTCATTTGGAGATCTTTTCATTGCATCAAATTTAGACAATATTTGTAAGGGATTTTTCTTCTTTTCCCATTTATTTGAAAATAATATATGGAAAAAAGGTAAATCGGATATACTACCTGCAGTAAGACTTTTAAACCATTTCTTTACTTCTCCTGTTAATGTTTGTGAAAACAACCTCATTTGTACATCTGATTCATCTATCTCATGGAGTTCAAAGTAATCTGTCATTTTGTTTATATGATGTTATGTAGTATATTGTGTAGTAGCATCAAACTGTGGTATTTTACTTTGGTAATTTTGGGGCATGTCATGAAGTTGTCCCGAAAGAACTAGGGTAGTATATCTAGTAGCCATAGCTTGAATTATAGCTTGGCTAGGAGGTAAAGTGGAAGTACTTGGGGCTGAACTGGAGGAAGAGGCTGATAAAACCGGATTATAAAATGTTGAGCTATAAAAGTAATGGAAGAACTAAAATATAAGGTGGAGGTATGAGGAATAGAAACTAAACTATGTGAAGAACTAGTAGGAAATGAGAATGATGTGTTTGAAAAAGTAGAAGGTAAACTAGTGGATGAAATGGATGTAGGGGATGAAGGAAATAATATTCTAGGTTGTAAGGCTAATTTAGGACTAAATAAATATGTATATTGGATGGTAGTAGAAACTATAGATGATGTAGTGGTATCTAAATGAGGAATGGAAGGTTTAGATGTATATGCTAACAGTTGAGCTAATTCTATGGCTTCGCCAATTTCTTTAAGATTAGTGGCATTAATCTCCTCAAGTTTGTCTTGATTTTTTAGTTTCTTTAATTCAGAGGTTGCTAAAATATTTTTATGTTTTGATTCCAAAAATGAAATAAAGAGAGGGTGTAAAGAAACAGTGCTTAAATTACTTTTAGATTTCCTTCTAAACAAAGAATTTTCAAATTTCAAATCAAACTCTATATCCTGTAAACTCACTAATTACTATGGTAATGAATTGACTCTATTAAAAGAAATTTTAACATCTAAATCTTCTATCTATTTTTTCTTTTTGTCAATTATGTCTGGGTTGTCCACTATAACAACAGGTTTAGGATCTAGGTTAGGCCTGGTACAATAAACTTTCTTAAAAGCCAGAATTACAAATTTTTTGATAAAATGATACCCACAACTTACAAAATAGTCTTAAATGCAAAAATATGATGAAAAATATTTCTTTAAGACTTAATTTATGACTGAGGATTTGTTATTCCCCAATATGGTCGCCAATATGTTAACACTCTAGTAATTCTAAAGTTGTGAGATTTTAGTTTAAAGTCTAAGAAAACTAGAGGTAACCACAAATCAAATTTTAAACTCTAAGATCTAGACTTCTTAGGGTTCAGAGAGGGATCTCTCTATAATATTTAACTTTGTTTATTTTATATGATATTAGGATAGTTTTGATGGTTTAATTTGGTTTTGGGTTTGATTGATTTGGTGGGAAAAATCACCTAATGAGATGGATAGTGGGAAATTTGTTTTTCCATTGGGCTGAGGAGTCAAAAATCAAGCAGATAGAGCTGGGATCAAGGTCAAGAAGTCAAATTTTTTCAGGGCAAGATAGATAACCCATGAAGATCTGGGAAGGCTATTTGGTGAGGTGATATGATCGGGATAAAGAGAAATGAAGGGTTATTTGATCCGGAAAAGAGAAGTAGTAGGCATAGGTCAAACGAAAGATGGAGCAATTAAGGGTTCCCTACTATGGAAATCAATAGAAAACATAGAAATGATAAGCATTAAAGACAGGGTGCTTTTAACAAATCCTGAAGTAATACTCCTGTTTATTCATTCAAATTTAGAAAAAATTTATGGATGCATGTAAAAAAGAAAGATAGCAATGACAAGAAGGAAATACTTCACTTCAATAGCTCATCACATGAATCCTAAAAATATGATGCCAATTGATCCAATCCAGTCTGCTACTCGAGATTTGAAATACAAAAGCCTTCAAGTCCAATAAAAAATGACTATATAAATCTTCAGCAATTTATTCCACACTAATACTTCTAAATATGAAGTATTTATACATAATTTCTTACAAAATATCCTAGAATGCTTCTAGGAATTATCTAAGAAAAATAAAAATATATTTACAACAAAATAGAGACATCTGCTTAACGAATCAACAAGATTTCCTATCTATCCAAAAGAAATAGTAACTGATTATGGATGAGGTGCATCTGGCTGCCTTGGTGTCTTTCTTTTTGGCTTTAGATATTTCAAGTTGGTTTTGAAATATGATCGGCTTATCTTATACCATTTCACTGATTCTCTTTGATCTATTATACACTTTTAAATTCAGATACTCTTTAACCACTGTAAAAAATTTTTACTACTATAATAAAAATATGTTTTGATTGTAAATCACCAAACTGTTTTCTCTTTTAACTTTCTGCCTTTTTACTTTCATAGTAAATCTGTAAGTGATTGCCAATATTCTTCTTTTGGAATTCGTATCTTCTTTAACTTCCTAAAATTCTCATCTGCTTCTATATATTTGGAAAAGGTTGGTTTGATAACAAACAATTTTTTTATCTCATGATGTAAATAAAATGGATCCTCAAAACTTCTGAGTAAGACTTTCCCAGTGGAGAGTCCTTGACCATATGTTTTGTTGACCTGTTCCTTAGCATATTCTATGAATTTTTTATTGTAGTCTTCTTGAGGCATCAGTTTATCATTTATAACCAAAATGTTAGGCAGAGTTCTTTGCCTAATATTTTCAAATTTAACCATGAATTTGGTCACTATTATGTTCATGCTCTCACATTTTTCCTCAAGATGCTTCATTAGGTTCTTCTTTGTGATAACTTTCCTTATTTCAAGGATAGTTTGAGTTCTGTCAGTAATTTCAATCTCTTCTAACTCTTGCCCATTCTTGCTGTTGAGAAAATTTATCTGTTCTAAAGCTTGCTTAGGTTTGCTACCTAGTTCTTCTTTGGTCTTCTGAATCTCTTCTAATGCTCCTTTGAGTAAATCTCTTTGTTCAATTGAAAGCCATACATCATTGATGGCTTCAATGGATTTGTTCCATAAATAATTATTCACATAGGAGATTGGTTCTTTTAAAGTAAATCCTTTTGAAGCTTCTTCAATTCTTCATTTAGCCTGATAGCCTTTTTCTCACATGATTTTTTGCATTAATTTGAGCCAACTTGTTTTGATCTTCAAGATTTTCAACCATTTGTTTCAATCTGCTAATTTCACTTGTCTAAAGTGACATTTATTCCATGGACTTTACCAGTTTGCTGGCCTCATCTATAGGATGAGATGTTGTTGTAGATGACTCTATAGCTGATGTTGTGGATGATGTCACTGGCACTGCAGTAGGTAGTGGAACTTTGGGTGCCAACTCTTTTGCTATAGTTGATGGCACAACTGTAGTGATTACAGGAATAACTGTAGGAATTTCTGGCACTTTTGGTGTTTATTTTTCCTGAACAAGTTTATCCATTTGAGTCTCCATTTCTTTGATCTGTGGTGTCAGCTAAAAAATCAAATTCATCGTGTAATCCTTCTCATTATGTCCTTCTATTATTTCCTTGGCTTGAGGATGTTCAGTTGATGGAAATTTAAGTTGTTTTCTCAATGTTGCAATCTACTCATTTTCCTTTTTCACTAACTGCTCTACTGATTTGACATTTACAGGGTCATGTCAAACCTGCAAGACCAATTCTTCCAAGGATTTAATCATAATATCTTTAGCATATAAAGATGTTTTTTCCATTTTCATTTGATCTTTCATGTTTGTGATAGTGTTCTGAAGTTTTTGAACACATGGTTTTGGTTGTAACAGTAGAGTACAACATCTCTGAACTCTGTCTACAAAATTCTATCTGATCAAGAGCATGATTTTTTTCTATTTGAACTTCTAAATCATTCTTCTTATAATCTGCCACTATTTTTGGAGTTTTCACAGTAGGCTGGAATACTGACATGATTAGCTTTTTGTTTGAATAATCAAAAGCGGACAAAATCCTATTTTGGACACTTGGTATTTGTTTTAGATATTGAGAGTAGATATCATTTTTTATTTTCTCATTATTTAATTTGATATGTTTGTACTTTTCCCTGATATATAAATATTTCTACTTAGTTGTTTGTGAGGATGAAGCTTCCATGTTCTGTTGTTTCTCTATCAACTGTGCATTTCCATTATCAACCCATTCTTCATTTCTATTCTCTGTATTCTTCTCATTTTTTATAACAATGGAAACATCTCTATTGGTGTCTGGGAGATCTGTTTCTTAAACATTAATGGTTACTTTTTCTTTACCCACTGAATCTATTTTGGGCCTTTTATTATATCTTATCTTGAAAAAAATTTCAATAGTGGTTTCAAAAACATAAATTTCATCCTCTCTGACCCTCTTGGTGGATTTTTCTAGATAATCTGCAGTTTGTAAAGTGTGACTAGTATTACTTTTCTTCACTGCATCTACTAAAGTATTTTCTCTCCACTCAGTTTGATTTGCATATTTCTCTATCTCTGGTTTTGCCTAATGAATGAAGGGTGTCAATTTAAATTTAACCCTCATTTTACTTAGTATCCCTCGTGGATCATAATTACAAGAAAATCCCTCTTCAAACCTGTATTCTAATAACTGCTTAGCTGCTTTTGCCTCTGCATCTCTATGATTACAAATGAATGGTCCCACTTGATTCTTCAATTTAAACTGTGTTTTCTTCTTTGCTGCTAGGAAATTGATAGAATCAAAGTTTAATATTTTCCTGATATACTCCAAGGCAAAAACCCTCATTGCTACAAATTTATGTAAGTTGTAGAGTATCAAATTTGATCCAAACACTCTAATCTCAGTGTGTTTTTCATACAAGTACCAATCACCAGTCTTGGTTTGCTTTGACAACTGTAAAATTTTCTTCATCTCATCATTTAGTCTTGGTTGTTCAGTATTTGTCAATATTTTTATCATTGGATGGATGAAGAAGTCTGAAAATTCTGCATATGTGAAATCTGTGGATTCTTTTTTGATCAAAGAGGTCCAGAAAATAACTGAAAGAGGATTCCTTTCTACATCAAGCTTTTGAAGGGTTAATGGAAAATTATCTGCTTCAAAATACAAGAACATGTGGAAAAGGAAGGATGTGTATCTAAACACTCCTTCAATTGGAAATTTAACCAATTGGTCATGAATATTATCAGCAATATATCTAGCATAATAAAAAATAAAAAAGGGAAGTTGTCCTAGTGTGAAAGTGGATAAGAAACCTAAAATGGATTCACCTGTATGTTCATCAGTAAAGTATCCTAGGATGAAAGATAACATGGAAATTACATGCCTAGAACCCTTTGGAAATTTTCAAGAGGAGTATGGAGGATTAATTTGAGGAATTTATACATGTAAGGACATCAATATTTGGAAATTTTGGAATCTTCTAGGATATTCAAGGCCAATATACAGCTTGGTAAGTGATTCAATGGATGGAGGAAGTGCTTGAGGATCAGGTTTCAGTTGTAACATTTGATTAATGGATTCAACAATAATGGTGAAAAGTACTTCTTTATTAGCATTGACTATTTCTCTTTGCTTAGGCATATAATTACGATGGCATAACCTAATGACTTCTCGGCATGAGTGGGTAACTGGAACCATATATTTGGGTAAGTGTGATTCCCAAATTTTAACTTCTTCAACATTATCCAAGGACTTTTCATAGCTCCAGTTATGAAGCTCCAGCAAATTGAATTCTACAATAGGATCTGCTATCTTATAGTCAATATCTGCTAATGGAGTGTGCTCAATATCCACAACAGGGGGTTGTAGAGGATTTATAACTATGGCAGTCTTAGAAGATGTAGCTGGAGGAGGTTTAGGCATTTTTGAAACTTTTTGGATTACAAAACTCTGTTTTTTGGATTTTTGGTTACTTCTGCAAGATTAAACAGTTTGAAAATTTATTTTTCACTCTAACAGGGATTTCCTGGATAAAAATAGGCAAAATATTGTCTTTCCTTGAGTTTTTCCTTTCAATTTTATACTTTTCAACTTAATTCATAGACCTTTACTGGTTATAAACAAGAAACAAGGGTTTCCTGAGTTTTTTCAATAAGTAATTGGGTAAAATGTCTTTTAAGGTTAAGTACAGAGGCTTAGGCTACCTTCAAAGGGTTTCTGGGCTCAATTTTTGGTTTCAAACAATGCGCAACATAAATAGGGTTTTTTCAGAAATTTTGACAGTGTTTGGCCTATTTTTTGGATATTTTTAACAGGTTTCTTTGGATAGTTTTGAACTCTGAATATAAATTTTCTTTTAAAAGGTCTTTTCAAATTCAAACAAACTTAATTTGCTGGAGGAATACCTGTTTTACATAGGTAATGGACTTTTGAAGATGTATCTGAAGGTTTTGAATAGTTTCTGTGGTATCTTTTCAATGTCTGGAGAAATGCAAAGCTCCTCGACAATTTGCAAGGGGTACAGGATAAAATTTGCCGTCTTTTGGTGTGAAAATGGCGGAAAATGGTTGTTTCACAGTCGTGATAGGCTATACGGAAGTTATGTGCAGAAAAGATAAAAAATCAATACATTTCCAATGTTATTTAGGAACGTTAGGGCTAACAGGCACCTGCAATAAATGGCGGTCAAGTCATAATGCCGATTTTCGGGCTGAAATGGTAGGAAACCGTGAATGGTTATCACATGCCATTTTGGTGGTAAGATGTTTTGTTTGTAACAAACATGATCCAATATGAAGGAGACACATGGAGGAGAGAGAAAGACACATTACCACCCATTTCGCGTAGAAATGAGATGGTAGATATTTGCGCAAGTTTATTTGCGATATGTATTTTCTGTCGTTTGGATCATTGGGTTTGATTGCGAATGGCCCATATCTCTTGTGAAAGTTGCATCGGGATGGAGTGGGACCGGGGTGTGTTAACACGAACGAGGACAAGTTTTAAACTTTATGAATATGCATTTAATAAAGTTTAAAACTATATATTATATGGTAGAGCGAGGGGGATAATATTTATATATGTTTTAATTTAAAACATTTAAGAAATGTTTTAATTATACATATGCGCGGGACTTATTATATGGTATAATATAACATTAACATCTGTCTTAATACCATAGGGGAGCGGATTAGTTTTAATCGATAGGTTTAAACCAATGGGATAAGGGAAGGGTTTATATTTCGCACATGGGATATTTAAACATTGGTTTAAATGTTAAATAGAGGGTCTGTGGGTTATTTTAAATATAAGGGTTTAATACTATACGGGAGGGTGTACTTTAGGGATTTTAATAAGTAAGTTAGAAGTTAATATGAAAAGAGATAATGTATATAATGAATAAATACATGTTTAACTCTAAGTAAAGTACAAAATAAAGCATAGCTTATCTTTTTTGTATTTTTTCACACTTTAACTTAGGATAAAGCATTTAATGGGTTTTTGAATGTTTTTTGAAAGAAAATAAAATTAGTTATGTAGGGATTCACTTTTACTAAGTAGAAATGGGGTTTTACTTAGGAAAAATGGATAATGATTATGGATGAGGGTAAATGCTGACGAATATGGGTTTTATGTAGGAATTCAATATTTTTAACCAATCAGTCATTGAGCCTTGGATATGGTCCCAACAGAAGTTAGAGAAATGCTCTGAGCCTCTTTAACTGATAGTTTAGAATACTAAATAATTGTGGGGGAGGGGAAATCAATGAATTTTTTCTTGATGATGTTTTATTACATGCTTGCACAACTGCTTTCTACCTACCCATATTTATTTCTAGCATTTTTTACTTCATTTTCATGGGTGCATTTAGGCTTGCAACCCTAAATAATTTTTCTTTCAAAGCATCTAAACTATCTAAATCTAACCTTATTTCATCCGAGGTCTCAGATTAAACTTTTCAACTCTTCATTTATTCTCTATCTAATCTATTGATTTGTCAAGTTTATAGAGTTTGACATATATTTATTCTCTATCTAAAACATGAAATTCAAAGCATGAAAAGTTAAAACTAAGTTGTTTAAATGATCATCGATTCTGGCATTTATTTGAGAATCTGCACATAATCATTATTCTTGTAGTAAAGTAAATAGTAGACGCATTTAGACTTCCTCATTTTTAGGTCTTATTTTTGTTTATTTTCTTTTTGGGTTCTATATTTTTCTAAGTCCTTTGATCATTCTTTTAGGACTTTTACCCTCATTTCATTTTTTTTTTTTTCATTTTTCAAAACATGGGAAAACAACTTGCAGAAAGTAAGGTATGTGCATATTTACAAGACTTATCAAAGTAAATTAAAAAATTATGAACCCTATTATTATAGGACCCTAACAACACCTATAGAATAAAACCTACAAAATTTCCTTTTATAAGTGCTCCAATGAGTAAAAAAAGGCCTCCATTGGATCCAGAATATCCAAAAACCCCTATATAGACTCTTCATGATCTCCAAAAGGCTAAAACCTCATCTAAGTATGGCTCACCTATCATTCTACTATTATTCGTTCTACAATCTCGATAAACCTTCTAATAGAGAGAGAAATCCACCCTTAATTTCACTTGGTGGGTGACACTTTCGCCTACGTCTAGTGAAAGTTGTCGAATAGTTAAATTGGAAATTAATCGATAAGCATAATATCAACGTCACATGGTCACCATAGACCTGAGGGTTGGGGCAATGATCCACTCCTACTGACCTAGGCCCCTTTCCCTCAGGGATCATGGTCATGTTGGAGTTAATATGGAAGTGGCAATGGTTAACTACCCACCCCTGCCACCAGAACCCTGTGATGAATTGATCGGGGTCACATGCAGAGTGATAAGACCAGGAGATGGTCCCCAAACTTCGCTCCTCGTTGGTTTGCAACTGTGTCACAGTCGTGTGGAGGAGAGATATGACTAAGGGTCAAGTTATATTCCTAGCCCCTCACTCCTTGGATCTATTCCTTCCTATTATAGGGTCATGTGGGTACCTTTGACCAGGGCCAAGTATTATAGGCTAACCCCATACCTTTGCGCCATTGGTTGTGTGAGGTTTTAGGTGACCGGGGGCCAGGGCTCACTTCTTGACCCCTCCTCCAAAACGAGCTCTGATGAAAACTTAAAGAGCACCCGTGCCCTCATGGGTTAATAAACACTTTAGCGGTGCACTGGTAAGGCATTGGAGTTGGGTTTGGAAGGTCATGAGTTCAATCCCTAATGAGGCCATCCATTAGGGGAATTTTGAGGCCTAAAATGGGCCTCCTAAGGAAATAATAAAATAATAGCTAGACTAATAAAATAATATTTATGAATTTGCAATTCACTTTTTGCACCACAATCCATGTAACCATAGTTAAATTCAATTCAAAAGTTGTACCAAAATAAAATTAATAAAAAAATTATATTGATGTGACTATAAATAAGAATGAACTTAAAAAAAAAAAATCATTATCATTGAACAACTAATGCATTTGTCCTTTGCACTTGAATAACTTAAAATAAAATTTAAATTTAAATTCATAAATTCTTAATTATATTATATGCTATTAATTAAAATTTATATTATTTAAATTGTACAATAACATGTAATTGATATACTATATAAAAATAATATAATATCATATAATAAATGTGCAGGGATATGTAGTGTTTCTTTCAAGAAATATGAAATGACGGTAATATATTTTTATTCAAAAAGTGTGAAATGACATTTATTATGAGTACTTTACTTTGACTTTAAAATTTCTTAGAGCACTACTGTGGTTAACCATGAGTTTTTATCCACCATTGAGAATGTGACATGTAAGTACCTTTAACTCGAGAAATTCCACCTCAACCATTAGGGATGATGTCATCCCCTAAAATGTGATTGGTTCTCATAAAGTGAATTTTGATTGTACATTTTCCTTAGGAGGCGCATTTTAAACCTCAAAATTCCCCTAAAGCCACCCCTAAACAAAATTTTATCCAACCACGAGGTGCCATGTGACGACCTTTGGTTGGGCCGTATCCCATCCTCTCATTGGATCACCACATATAAAAATCCAAACAATAAAAATATGCCACCATGCACCTATAAGAGGTTGCCATATGGAAGTCCCTGATTGGTTCGCACGCTCACAGTATAATTTCTAAAATTAGTGGTACGACTGCCCAACCAGTAACCCATTGAGCCTACCTGCAAATTTTTTAGTTGTCGACCAAAAAATTCAGAATATCATAACTTTTTCATATGAAATTAGATTGAGGCAAAAAAAGTGTTGCTGGAATCAAAATGATGAACACTATGACTTGATTCCGGTTTCGAAAGATTCAGGGAACTTTTTTAGCTGAATTTTTGTCACTGGATCAGACCTCTGTTATAGCATCATTTCTCACCTTGACATGATTCATGATTGCTACATGGCTTTATGGGCACCCATTCCTACAGACTTGGACAAATTCACTTAAAAACAGTGGAAAATCCTTCATACGCGACTATGCCCGTGTTTTTCCGCGTGTATACGCTAGTACGGCTAGACTTTTCCGCGTATGCCATTTTAATGGTTAAAAAATATATAAAAAATCCCTAATTTCGCGCTGGGTTGATAGTTACTCAGGTAGTTCAACTACCCCAGCCCGTGGCCAACTGTTTCCAACTGTTGAAACTACTTGGAGGGACCATAAAAGGACCTCATATGTATGGCCTAAGAGAGAGAGAGAATTATTATTATTATACTCTGTTGGTTCCCTATCCAAGTCTGATTCCCCGTGCCTCCTGCACTTTCCCAGTTCATTTCAGGAAACCCTTGTTTCCTTGAGATACACATCCCTTTATATGTTATCTCGTATGCACTCATTTGGAAAGAGTCTTAGCGAGGCAAGGGCTGGACGGATCCGGACGACGGTCTGCGAAGGCCTTGGAAGGATCAGGTGATCTCTCCACTTACTTTTGTACGTACTATTTTTATAATACAGAAGTATCATGCTGTTCCCGAAGAAAACGTGTTAGTGTATGCTTTATTGTATGAAGAATATTTGTTATACAAGCATTTATGATGTTTTATTTAATGTTTTATATGAATCTCGCTAACATATAGAGTAGAAATATATTGTACAACTTGTCCTTTGTGCTGGTTTCTTCTTGTATTTCAGGTGAAAGAGGAAGGACGGTTGCAGGGAGTTTGAACTCCACGTGGATCTACTTCAAACGTAGGACCAACGGGTAAACCTCTCATTCTGCTCTATGTAGTTTTTATGAATGTGCATGATCGTGTGGGTCTCTGTTAAGTAGTACGCCCCTGCTCTGTGGGGGTTGAATCCCAACCAACCTCTAGGGTGTTAATTCCCCGAAACAGAACTGGCGACTCCGCTGGGGATCACATTTTTGTGATTCTCCTGTTGGGTTGTTTCAGCTGTTTGGTAGGTTGCCAACAGTTTCTTCTGTCTTTGACAGTCCAGTTTGTTTTCTTGCAGTCAGTTTGACGCTTTGATACCTTTTCCAGGCTTGTACTTTTTATTTTTCATTATCTTTCTTTGTATACGCAGTTTTTCTTGCACACAGTCGCGTATACCCGCGAGTTTGTGTAGAAGGATCCACGTATACGCGGTTTTCCCTCAACACAGATGCGTATACACGCCTGTTGCATAACTGCAAGGTCGCGTATACCTAGGCTGAATTTGAAATTTCAAGATTCTGGTGTTTTTGGTCTGTTCTGGCTGTGGAGGCCTGTGTTTGCAGTGTCTTTGTACTTACTGGAGTGTGACAGAAGTGGTTTTAAGTCTTGGTTCTCTGTCGTTTGCCCGAAAACTGATCTTTTGGCGAAGTGTTCTTGTTGGTGCTAGCACTCCTGGATTGAGTTCCAAGATCGCTTTCTGAGCGTTCTTGGCTGTTCTGTTTTACCAGAACAGAGAGCTTTTGCTCACTGACTCGCTCCTGTCTTTGTGTTGTGATTTGCATTGTGTCCTTTGCTTTGTTTTCGATTGGTTTTCTTGAGTTTCGTAAGCTAGGGTTTTGTTGCATTTTTCGAAGATCTTTTCTTGTTTCTTTGGAGTTTTGTGTTGTAACAAATTTGCACTATTTCTCTTGGCTGTTTGATTGAGTTTTTAGTCTTCCGTTGCCCTTATTGATCTTGCTATCATTAGTTTTATAAGGTTTGGGGGCATAGTTGGAGTTTATGCTTCAAATTCGGTCTCATTTTGGCTTGGATTGAGATAGTTGTTCTTGGTTTCTTGAAGCTCTTGTTTTATAAAACTGAAAAGCCCAAAAAACATTTGTTTTGCTTTTTGTTTTTGCATATCAAAAACTCAAAAAACATTGTTTCTTGTTTTTGTTTTTGTTGTTGCCTTTTTCATTTTCGTTTGGCTTCATCTTTTGGGACTTTAGTGAATTTTCTTGCTTCTAGTTTCCCGCTTGATTGTGAAGGGAGGTTGTCTTTTGATTTCTTCTTTTTCTTGTTAAGTATTTTGGTGTCTTATATTAAGAGTTCTTGTTTGCAAGAATTAGCTTTCTGGATATCAAAAGATTAGTTGAAACTGAAGGAGCCTTTTGGGAAATTTCACCTTGTTTCAAGGGACTTTCTGCATCTTAGAATTTACATGTTAGTGGTCATTTGCATTAGGTGCATTGAATCATTTAGTTAGCTTCTTAATTTTTGTACGTGTGAGTTTGTAATTCGAAAAGAAAAATACATTTTTAGCCTCGTAGAACTTACATAGAAATTGCTCTTCATCGAAAGACTAAGAACTGCATGTACATGTAGTCAGGTTTTTATTAATTTCTTTTGCGTCAGAACATCATTGGTTTCAACTCCATATCCTTGTGACTTAATACAACAGCCCTTAAAATAAGCGATTAAATCTAAAATCAACTAGCAAGTTTTATTTAGTGTAAATCGCCAACTAGCTAGGTTGTAGGGCCTTGGAATAGGAGAGAGGAGAGTTAACTCTCCAAGGCCGCTCAAACAGACATAGAAGTTTACTAATTGAGCGAAATCCAACTCCGTGAAGTGGACTGGGAAAGCTCTCATCCGAGAGTCAAGCGCGAGGGGAGGTGAAGGTTAAGAAGAGGGATACCCCCCCTCCGATTAGCTGAATCTAACCTCAAGACCGTTCCGCCCAGCTTCTGATACGGATTGGTGTCCATAGTTGCTGTTCCTAGGTTCCACACGGGTGACTGCGGGGGGGAATACCCGTGGTACCTGAGGCAGACGTCGCATCACTTCCAGCAGTACTTCTGGGGGGTGCCCTTGCGAAGCTTGGGTGCTTGAGCCGGGAAAGGCTGTTGTTAGGAGGTCGGCGTAACTGTTTCTGATACCTTCGCTAGTTGTTCTGGGCCCTAATCATCCCAGACTGCTTTCGGAAGGTCCTATACTTCGCTTTCCTGTATTTTGGTGTCCGGTCCTCATCACCCGGAGCGAAAATACTTGGAGGCTGTTTGTTTGCTGTTTCTCGGGGTTTTGATTTTAGTGAGTGCTCTTTGCTCCTAGCTTGCCTAGCTTTTCACTTTTCTTGAGTCTAATATAATAAATTTGTAAAAGTGGCTGATCAAGCGCCTCGACGTTCGAGGAGAGTCCGGGGGTTATCTCCCGAGAGTGCAGAGCCTTCTTCGAGAAGGCGTAGGAGCGATATAGCAGGTGGTTTTCACCCTGTAGAGTCTGACGCTGTGGAGAGAGATCCTCCACGAAGGTCTGAAGGTTTCATTGCTGATTCCGGTGTCGGTTTCGAGAGGAGCGTTTCGCTCACCTCGAGGGTATTGTTTCCTCAGGAGGAAGATTTTCAGATAGAAGATATACCTGAGCCTGCGGCTACAGGTCCATCTCCTCTTCCTCTTGATCATCCGTTTGTTATAGAGTACATCGGACCGGAGTCTGAGAGACCGTCGGATCTTCCTTATCTTTCTTATCTTTCGATGGCCACGACTGGGAACGCGGCTTCTACCGTGAGTGCTGCGGGCATTCAGACCCCTGCTTCTGTCGAGGCAGGGGGCACTCTTGCTCTATCTTAGAGTGCTTCTAGCACTGCTATGTTTGGCTCTGGGTTCACCCAAGCATATGCTTCTCAATCTGGTCCCTTTGTTTCAGGGATGTCCATTGCTGGAAATCCCTCTTTTTCCTTTACCGCCGGTGCAGCTGGATCTACGCCCATGTCCAACATGGCTAGTGGATCAGCTTCTTTTCAGGGTTTCCCGTTTGGGACTGGGCATATTCCTAGTCCTAATCCTTCTTTAGGGTCTTTTCCTTTTACGTCCCAGACCCAAAGTTTTAATCCTTGGGCTCAGGGGCCAAGTTCGGCTTCTTTTACAGGATGGAATCCTATGTTTGCAACGTCGGGGGCAGGGAATCAGTTCATCGCGAGTCATCCGGGGAATGCTTCTTTCCCTGCATCGAGTGCTTATCAGTCTTTTTCTCCTCTATCTAATGCATGGAACCCCTACCAGGGGCTTACATCTTCAGTCAATACTTCAGCGGGGGGAACTAGTCTGGGTTTTGGTAACTCGGCGTGGGGAGGAGGTTCTTCTCCGTTTTCTACGGGTCCTTTCTGGCAGCCTGGTGCCTCATCAAATCCAGGCTATTCTTTTCAGAATGTTGGAAATCCATCCCATCAAGGATGGAATTCTCAGGCTCCGCCGCGATTACCATTTCTGGCAACGTTAAACTTGCCAGACTTGGCGAAGTTAACTAATGACCCGATTCGATATAGTCCGGGTTGGCCTCTGGTTCCAACCAAACTTCCTTCAGACATTCCTAAGTTTGAAGGTAAGAATGGTGAAGATCCGGCGGACCATGTCACCACATTCCACTTATGGTGTTCATCCAACTCTCTGATCGACGATTCGATTAGATTGAGATTATTTCAGCGCACCTTAACTGGAAACGCCGCGAAGTGGTATATAGAGCTTACTGGGGGCAGTTTCGCCACATTTGGAGAACTCGCTGTCACTTTTCTTAACCATTTTCAGTTGCCCGTCAGATATGAGGCTGGGACCGAACTCCTGGCTAATTTTAAGCAGGATGAGGCAACTCACATTTCTGATCATATTCAGGAATGGAGGAGAAGGAAGAGGCTTATCAAAGCCCATATTCCGGGTGAGTTCCTTCTCGAGTGGTTTTTGAAGTCACTTCAGTCAGATATTTCAAAAGATGTATCCATGTCAGGGGTATATTCCGAGGAGCAGGCCATCTTTAGGGCCCAGCAGTTAGAGTTGATCTATTCTCAGTCTGGCATGCTTTACAAGTATTTGCCTAATGCTCCTCGCTCCAAGTTGGATCTATCGAAACCTAAACCTGGTCCGCATGGTGACGGACTTATCGGATCGGTCAGTAGTAGTGCAGCCAGCCTGCTTTCTCAATTGCAGCAGTTGTCTTTACAATCTGCTTCTTCTGGTCAGGCTGTGCCTGCTGATTCTTCACCTTCCCGGTCTTTGTCCATTAATGCTGTCCAATCTTCTGAACCCAAAGGAAATCAACAGTCCGATGGGAAGAAGAAGGGACGTAATAACAAGAAGAAGGGCAAGAATGGGAAGGGCAATGCAAATAAGACCAACGAGCGTGTTGGTGAAGGGAAAAAGGAGAAAAAGAAAGTTAAGTTTCCGTGCAAGCTTTGTGTTGGAGACCATCTCACGCATCTTTGCCCGAAAATTAAGGATGCTCAGCGCCTGTTATCTCAGCAAGGTTCTTCTAGTTCCCAGGCTGTGCTAACAAACCCTTTTCCCCAAGGGCAGCAATTAATTGCTGGCGCGAATCAAAATCCTGGGGCTTCCTCTGGAGGTCCTCAGGAAGGGGAAATTCCATCGAATATCTTTGTGATGAGTGCTCACGTGGATGTCGCTACGAGATCCCGTGATTATGGCGGAGAGGAATCTTCGAAAGCTAAGGAAGTTCCTGATGCTACTGAGCCGCTTCATATCACGAAGCCAACTATCGAGTCTATGCCTCGGATACCGAAGGCATCCTCTAAGCGGTCAACGATCAATCCGAACATGAGGGCTGCCCAGAACTACTCGATTGTAGAAGATCTGGCGCAGAGTCCTTGTGCTATGTCAGCTTTAGAGGTACTCCAGTCTTGTCCGGCTCAGCGCAGTGCTTTGCTCACTGCCATTGGAGCTATAGATCCGAAAAATTCTCTTCTCATTACCTTTGATATGAATAATTTTAAGAAGAGACTTCCTCATCATATGGCCTTCCATATTAAATCATCGTACCGGAAGACTAATATCTTTCGCACGGTCGTTGATGAGGGTGCTTCTACTTGCGTGATGTCTCTCGCATGCTGGAAGACACTAGGATCTCCCAAAGCTGTTCCATCTAGCATTATTCTTACTGCATTCGATGGCCATTCTCATAGGCCCCATGGTATTGTCCCGGCTTTGCCCATCTGTGTTGGGGGCAAAACCGTTAACATAGAGGTTGGGGTAGTAGATGCAGCCTTGGACTACAACCTTCTGTTGGGGAGAAACTGGATATATGATATGGATGCCATTGCATCTTCACTATTTCGGATAGTATGTTTCCCCCACGCAGGGAGGATAGTTACGGTGGATCAACTGGACTGTCCTCCTGTAGACCTGGATGCGCCTCCTGACTCATCTGTCCCTAAGTTGGACAATACTAAGGCACCTATCGAGAATCTGGGAGTTGGAATGTATTCTTCCCTGATGGGATCTTTTGATCTTCCTCCTCCTAAGGTGTCTATCGATGCTATTTCATCCTCCAAGGCTCCCCTTCGAAGAGAGTTCTTTCGAACTCATTATTTTTCGGACCCTTGGACCTTACCTTCCCCAACTGCCACTTTGGAGGAAGGGAAAGTGGGTGGAATGGCATTCCCGATTTCTGCAGCTGAGATTGCATATCAGTCTGTTGTTGACACTGCAGAGTCTGATCCAGCTCCTCTTTCGCCGGAAGAGTTGGATGGTGATGTGGCTCCGGCTTGGACGCTTACTTCTTCTTCTGCCCGGGATTGTCTAGATACCACTCTTCCATCTGAAGAGGCCATCCTGGAAGCAATGACAGGTATAGAGAGACCGTGGGATGACTTGCATCATCGGTCTTACTTCTTACCTGACTTGAGCGAAGTCGAAGCTAGTTTTCCAAGTCCTCAGTCTCCTGGACCTGTTCACCCAGTCTTGAGCCCCTTAGCACCAGCACAGGTTTATGCTGAAGGGAACATGGCTGTGATCTCTCCGACTATCCCGGTGAACATCTCCAGGAATCCCAACATTATTGAAAACGTTTTCATTGGAGCTGAATGTTCCCGTGAAGAAGTTCAAATCTATACCGAGCTCTTCAAAGAGTATAGGGATGTTTTTGCTTGGTCTTATGAGGAAATTCCTGGCATAGATCCATCTATTGTCCAGCATGAGATCAAGACGTATGAAAACGCTAAGCCGGTCAGGCAAAAACTTCGTCCGGTTAATCCTAGGAAGGCAGCAGCTATCAAAGCTGAAGTTGAAAAGCTGCTTAAGGCGGGATTCATTTTTCCAGTTCCTCTGACTGAATGGGTTTCAAACCCCGTTCCTGTTGATAAAAAGCAAGGAACAATTCGAGTGTGCATCGATTTCAGAGACCTGAATAAGGCGTGTCCTAAAGATAATTACCCCACACCCTTCATTGATCAGATTATTGGTGAGTGTGCCGGTAACGAAATTTTTTCCTTCATGGACGGTTTTTCTGGTTACAATCAAATTACTATCCGTCCAGAAGATCAACATAAGACCGCATTTATTTGTCCCTGGGGTACGTTTGCATATAAGAAAATGCCTTTTGTTCTGAAAAATGCTGGAGCCACTTTTCAGCGGGCCATGTCCTACGCCTTCCACGACATCAAGAAAATTATCGAGGCATACTTAGATGATCTAGCTGCTCATTCTCGAAAGAGGATGGATCATCCAGGACACCTCCGGCAAATATTTGAGAGATATCGTTTTTATAAAATTCGTTTGAATCCGAACAAGTGCGTTTTCGCGGTAACATCCGGTCGGCTGTTGGGATTTATCGTGTCTAATGAAGGGATAAGGGTAGATCCCTTCAAGGTTGAGGCAATACTTCGGTTGCCTCCCCCGTCTTCAATCCATCAACTTCAAAGTCTCCAAGGGAAGTCTAACTTTCTTCGGAGGTTTATCGTTAACTATGCTGAGATTACAAAGGGATATATGAGACTGTTGAAGAAAGGAGTCCCTTTTCTTTGGGACGACTATGCTCAACGCTCATTCGATGCCTTGAAAAAGGCATTGACCTCTGCTCCTTTACTGAGTCCACCCGATTATAGCAGAGATTTTCTTTTGTATCTGGCTACAGCAGAATCTACCATTGGTATGGTTCTGGTTCAGGAGGATGATGCTCTGGCTGAGCATGTTATTTACTACCTTAGTCAAGGACTGGTAGGACCTGAACTACGATACACCCCGATAGAAAAATTAGCCTTAGCAGCAGTTCATGCTGTGCAGCGACTCCGTCATTATATTATTCTTCGCAAAACTTATGTCTTGGCAGCTGCCAATCCATTTCAGTTTGTCCTCACCAGGCGAGTGATTGGGGGCAAATATAATAGATGGATTGTGATTTTACAGGAATTTGATCTAGAGTTCATGTCTGCCAAATCCAAGAAGTCATTAGTTTTTGCGGAATTGATCTCCGAGTTGCCTTGTGGAGAGGCGATGATCTATGATGAGTCCTTTTCGGACGAACACTTGTTTCTGATCTCTCCACAAGATCCTTGGTATGGGGACATCATTGTATATCTCCAGACTGCGAAGTTTCCCTCTTCTTTTTCGAAAGATGAGCGTCGTAAGCTGCGTCACTTAGCTAAAAGTTATCTGATTCTTGGTGATGCTTTGTACCGTCGAGGGGTTGATTCAATCCTAAGACGCTGCTTAACTTTCGAAGAAGCTGAGGCTGTGCTTAATGATTCTCACGGTGGAGCTTGTGGGGGTCATTTATCAGGGCTTGCTACAGCCCAAAAGATTTTGCGTGCTGGCTACTTCTGGCCCTCGATTTTCAAAGATTGTATTGAATCGGTCCAGAAGTGTCATCCTTGTCAAGTGTATACTCGAAAAATGCGCGCTCATCCAGCTCCGCTTTTTCCAGTCGTTACTGTCGGCCCCTTTACAAAGTGGGGTATGCATTATACTACTTGTAACCCGCCTTCGGCAAAAGGTCACAAGTACATTATCGTAGCAGTAGACTACTTTACGAAGTGGGTCGAAGCTATGCCTACTTTTGGGAACAATGGTGAGACTGCAGCTCTTTTCTTCTTCAACCAAGTTATTGCTCGTTTCGGTATACCTAGAGAGATTGTCACTGACCATGGCAGTCACTTTCAGAACAGTATGATGGCTGAGTTGGCTCTTAAATTGGGTTTCCGACAGGAGCATTCATCTCCATATTATCCTCAGGCCAATGGCCAGGTGGAAGCCGTGAATAAGTCCTTGAAGACAATTCTTCAACGGATGATTGATAAACATAGATCCAACTGGCACATTATGCTATATCCTGCACTCTGGGCATACAGGACGTCAGTTAAAACTGCAACTGGCTTTACTCCGTTTCGGTTAGTCCACGGGGTGGAATCCGTATTTCCCATTGAATGCGAGATTCCTTCCCTTAAACTGGCTGTTGAGCTTCTTCCTGACACTTCTAGTCTGGCAGCGCGGCTTCTTCATCTGGAACATCTTGATGAGCAGCGTCGAGATGCCGCCACGTTGAACGAAGCGCATAAAAACCGAGTCAAAGTCCAGTACGATAAGGCGGTTAAGCCTAGGGTCTTTTCCGAAGGTGACCTTGTTTTGGTCTATGCCCAAGAAAAAGACGCCTTGGGGGCAGGAAAGTTTAAGTCGATGTGGTATGGCCCCTATATCGTCAAAAGGTCCTTAAGAAAGGAGCGTATACCTTGGTTGAATTCGAAGGGAACGAGTTGCCGGAGCCCCGAAATGGGCTCTATTTGAAGAAGTACTATGCCTAGGCTTTGGCCTGGCATTTTGCTTTGTATATAGTAGTTTTTTGTCTTGTACATATCTGTTTGATTTTCGATTTTTGATGGGATGGTGATGTTTTTGATCTGCTTTGGCAGGTTGTGTTGATGTCATGAGTCATTATGGTTTCGCCAATGGTGCTAGTAGACACACCCGGAACTTAGCTTCCACGGCTTGGGTGCTTCATTATCCTTCCGTTCAGCTGTTGGTATCAAGAGGGGTCTGCATTGGTCCTGCTTCCAATAACGTAGCGGAATACACTGCAGTCATTTATCTACTCTCGGAGGCAATATCTTTGGGTGTTGATTCGTTGGTAGTTTTCTTGGACTCCCAGCTGGTGGTGTCGCAGTTGAACAACACTTATCGGGTACGAGATCCAGTTTTATTACGATTGTTCTTGAGGGTACGTTTATTACAAAGGTCATTTCAATTTTTAACATTCATTCATATTCCTCGAGCTGACAATTGGTTTGCTGACTCATTGGCTAATCAAGCTTTAGATTGGCATATTAATCATTCAATACAATAATTTCTAATCATAAAAAACATCATACATTTGATACATTTATCACATCACATCAAATATCGTTGTATATATATCATCGGTATGTCAAAAAACTTTACAAAATTTTGGATCCATCAATGCCGTACAAAACTTGGGCTTATGCCCCATCATGTTCAGTCTCAAAAAATATACAGTCATCTAGTATGTGAAATCTATCTACTCCTGAGGACCCTGCCCGGCGTTCCTATAGAACATCACTGCAGTGGCCACACGGCGGAACAGTCTAACCCAGTCTCGGGGTACTCCTACAACCCGTCTCTGGACGGCTTCTGGCAAGTCCTCCACAGCAGCCAGAGGGATTTGGCGGGTTAGTCCCTCCAAGTTTCTCTGCACGGCCTGGAGGGGTCTGTCAGAATCCGCTGTCTCTGCTTCACCTCTGCGGCGCTTGTGACGTGCTAGGCCCTCAGGACGCACTGGTCCAACATCTGAAACATGATCATTTTTTTCAGTCATTATGAATCCAATCCAAAAACATGTTTGTTTTTTCATTTTTCATACATATTTGAAAAAACCAAAAAAATCATATAAGTTAAAATTTTTTGAAAAAACTTACCGACTGCTCCCCATGCTGCACCGGGTGGAAGTACTAGATCTGGATCTCCTCGGAAATCCATCCCGGCATAGGGATAGTCATCTACTGCGATGATCTGTTCTCTCCACCATAAGAAGAACTCATCATCCCAGGTAGTTCGGGGTACCTCGTTGCCCCCCAGTCTCTTCATCATGTCTGCCCAACGGGCAATTCTTGGGTCCCGAGGGCTGCTGATAGTTGAGATGACTTTGGGTCTCAAAGCTGGAACTCTCTCGAAGAAGAATGTAGTCAAAATGGTTCCATAGCCAAAGTGTTTTGTATGTTTTTTGCGAATCGACGTCAGTTGTTGTTTCATGTTCAGTAGCAGGGCAGTGCACCAATCATACACATGAATTAAGCACTCTACAGCTATGCTCATGTGCGCCCTGGACGCCTGATGCAGTGAGGCAGATCCTGCCACTCTGCCGATGGTGAACAGGAGGATATTCATGTGCAAGTCCCTGATATCTCTGATTGCAATCTGTGTGCCTACTTTTTTGGAATCTTCTATGCAATAGAGTTGGACATAGTCCTCCACGGTTAACCCTCCCAGGGGCTTTCCGTGCAAATCCACTGGGTCTCCCCTTCTGGAGAGTCCGGTGATGAAGTATATATCTTCCACCTCTATGCGTAGTGGCATTTGATCAATGATGAAACAATCCTGATCCGGTTCCCAATAATTTACCAGCATTTCAAGCAATCTCACATTACTTTTCATATTGGGCATTTTGAAAATTTTGAATAATCCACAGTTTCGGAGGACGTTTTGTGCTGCGCGGTCTTCCATGACCTCTTGGTCCACTGCACTATGCTCGCGTTCCCTCCATGAAATTGTCATCCTGAAGAAATTTATTAAAATTTGCATTAGAAACTCATTTTTAAAATTCGGACTTGCGCATACGCTAGTTTCGCTGTGCACAGTCGCGTGTACACGCGGCTTTCCTTCTTTGAACCCGCGTATGCGCAGGTACGCGTTTTTTAATAAGGGTTTCCAGGTAAAAGTCCACTTAATTTTAAATTTTAAACGGACAAAATGAATCAACAGGATGAATAAGGAGCCTACCTGAAGTTTCGCTGAATTCCGACGGTCGGTTGTTGCTGGTTTGACGAAACAAGTTTTTAGCTCCAGAGCTCTTTTTCCAAATCAGCTATGCAATAATGAACCATTTGGGAGGTAATTTGTGTATTTATGGCTAAAAAATTGAAAATTTTCGCAAAAATTTCCTTGTGCTTATTTTTTCGATCTGTCTTATGCTGTATAACTCGATTGCTTGGAAGTGCCCAGTTTGGTATATTTAAGGTACATTTTGACATTTTCGAGATTTTTCCCGGTTTTTGGCCCATGTGTTCAGACTCTTCACGGCAGGTATATGATCTTCACTGGCATATAGGTTAGGGAATCACTTTTCGTTGCATCTTGCATTCTAGCCTCCATACTGATCACTTGCCTTAGGGTCGATCCCATCAGGTCATGAGTATTATACCCATTTCACTCACCGATTTTTAAATCATGACTTGATGGTAGAGCCTTCCTTTACATGGGCTTCCTAGTTAGTTCCTCGCTATCACTTGTTGCCCATGCTGCTTTTTATGTAGGCTCGGGAGTCCTCTTTAGTCCCGCCATGTCTTTCATGTTGAAGCTTCATTCTTCTCCTTCATCACTTATCATTTTTCTGGCTTATACCCTAGAGGCTCCCTGGTGTCGTTAAGTTGTATTACTGCATTGCATATTGGCTACTTGTTTATCCTGGCCTTTAGCCGGCTTCATTTGGACTCGATGTTTCAGCCAACTTTTGACCTTGACTTTCTGTACAAGTTAACCATTGCATGCACTTAGCTATCACGACTTGACACCTTTGTACCCATGGATGGAACGTTCCTCTGAGTATCACTGACCAGTTTTCGCCACCTTGCATTAAGCATAGGATTGTTCCAATCCCAGGAACTAGTGCATCTGCTTTCTTGATACTCGTTCTGTCCATTGTATCATAGCATTCTTTTATTCTTTTTCAGGCTTATTATGAAAAAGACAAAAAAAATTAAATATAACAAAAAGAGCGGGAACGGGATGTATCTTCGTTTTTGATGGCAGTACAGAGTCAGTTTGTCGCCCTTGAACAAAGCACATATACTTATATATATTTCCTTCATTTGGGATGGTTCTAGTTTGACCTAGGTTCAGCCTTTACCATGTTTCACTTGTCGGTTCTCCCCCGGTTGGTTATCTCTTCCAATAATATGGAGAGTTTGTTTTGCCTCCTGCAAGACAGACTTATACAGTGTCACTTTTTACTGCCATGGTCATCACAGAGTCGTGCTTTTGTTCAAGGGAAGTCTAGCCTGAGTCGGCCATTCTGCGGTGTCTTTTGACTCATTATTCAGTCGGCCTTCCCGGTCTTGTTAGTATCATGTTCTATCACATCAGATGTTTTGATCTTCTGCTCGTGCTGGTTTGAGAAGGTCCCCATTGACTTCTTGCCGGCGGGTTTGTCTCTTATCGACTACGACACATTGCTGTGAGAGCAAGCCTAGAGCCGCACCTTGGGCCTATTTCCATCATTGATAGGTGACCTCGTGCTCAGCATTTGATCATCATCATGGGTCTTTGACTGAGTGGTTTTCCCTGTGTTCGACGTCAGCACACATTATCACACTTGGGATTCGTGCAGTACCTGGATTTCCATTTGACCCTATCGGTGGATTTCTCGCCTCTGTGTCAGCTTTCATTATTGGTTGGTTCAGAGGGTTTCTTCCGTGCGCTAGCTTCATCTTGTGCACGTCGGAAGCGTACTTCGGTTTTGGTTCCATCACTCTCCTTCGTCCGATTCCTTCCAAATCTTGGCCTGCGGGTTACACTCGCGCTGGACTGATGTGGGATGCCTTAATGCCTTCCTTCCAGCAGATCTTTTCCCATCGACTCCAACTCATTGCTCTGGGAACAATATCTAGAGTCTTTTTGTCAGTACCTTAGGGTTTGCAGTCATCAGTGGCAGACTCTTCGCTATCGACGGTGGGGATTCATTATTGCCTCCTGATTGGTAGATTCTTTCAAGTGTTCGACTTCAACTCATTCATTCACACTTGTCAGATTGTACTGGGGCACCTTGACACTCATTATCATTATCGGTGGGTTGTCTCGCGTTGGTTAACGGGAAACATCATTGCCCAGTAATCCAACGATTTCTCACATGGTCGACTTCGGCTCATTTATTCCCAGTGTGTAGAATTGTGCCGTTGTGATCGGTGAAGACCTTGGGTTGCATCAGCATTTCTCGGTTCACTGTTGACAGTTCTCTCAGTTTCTGCCAGTGTTGCCGTCCACCCTTATATGTTGCAGTTCAGCACAGCAGCATCTTATATGTTGATCCTCGAGTTGCGTGATTGTACCGTTTGATCCGCCTCTTATGATCCGGTACTTGGAGATTCAGTTACTTGATCAGACATCCAGTTGCACTATCTTTGATCAGCTTTCTATATGTGATACTTGGACATTGATACAGACTTGTCTTTCCGGGCCCTGCTCAGATGATTCACTATGTACTTTCAGTTCAGTTATACTTGTATACATGTTGGATCTATTCGGTACTTTCTATATATATGATGTATTTTTGACTGAGCATGGGTATGCCCGCCTCAGCATGTGTTGACTCTCTGGTTTCTTTCATTGGTTTTTGGCAGGCTGAAATCCGGTGAAGTCCTCTCTTGTCCTTGCGAAGTTCTTTCTATGTGCATAATACATTTCGGCCATCATGTACCCCTTCTGACCTCATATATTAGGGGGCATCTGTTATAGCATCATTTCTCACCTTGACATGATTCATGATTGCTACATGGCTTTATGGGCACCCATTCCTACGGACTTGGACAAATTCACTTAAAAACAGTGGAAAATCCTTCATACGCGACTATGCCCGTGTTTTTCCGCGTGTATACGCGAGTACAGCTAGACTTTTCCGCGTATGCCATTTTAATGATTAAAATATATATAAAAATCCCTAATTTCGCGCTGGGTTGATGGTTACTCAGGTAGTTCAACCACCCCAGCCCGTGGCCAACTGTTTCCAACTGCTGAAACTACTTGGAGGGACTATAAAAGGACCTCATATGTATGGCCTAAGGGAGAGAGAATTATTATTATTATACTCTGTTGGTTCCCTATCCAAGTCTGATTCCCCGTGCCTCCTGCACTTTCCCAGTTCATTTAAGGAAACCCTTGTTTCCTTGAGATACACATCCCTTTATATGTTATCTCGTATGCACTCATTTGGAAGGAGTCTTAGCGAGGCAAGGGCTGGACGGATCCGGACGACGGTCTGCGAAGGCCTTGGAAGGATCAGGTGATCTCTCCACTTACTTTTGTACATACTATTTTTATAATACAGAAGTATCATGCTGTTCCCGAAGTAAACGTGTTAGTGTATGCTTTAATGTATGAAGAATATTTGTTATACAAGCATTTGTGATGATTTATTTAATGTTTTATATGAATCTCGCTAACATATAGAGTAGAAATATACTGTACAACTTGTCCTTTGTGCTGGTTTCTTCTTGTATTTCAGGTGAAAGAGGAAGGACGGTTGCAGGGAGTCTGAACTCCACGTGGATCTACTTCAAATGTAGGACCAACGGGTAAACCTCTCGTTCTGCTCTATTTCGTTTTCATGACTGTGCATGATCGTGTGAGTCTCTGTTAAATAGTACGCCCCTGCTCTGTGGAGGTTGAATCCCAACCAACCTCTAGGGTGTTAAATCCCCGAAACAA
>JAXQQM020085721.1:0-28340 GCA_034641835.2 Pinus albicaulis | reverse complement strand
TTTTACAGGTTGTTGACGGGAAAATTTGTCCGGCCAACAGTAAGGGGATCTCCCCGGTAGAAAGTCCCAATTAGACCTTAAACCGTTTGGAGTAGGGATCCCGTCCGGGGTGTGGGTCCGGCTACCACTTAAGATGACTTCCCTTCGGTCTCAAAAGAACCTGTTTGAACCTGCGGACATACACTTATTCACATGCTATAGAATACAAGATTAATGTGTTAAACATGAATCAAACACTATGCGTAGCAAGATTATAGATAAAGCACGTACACCTCAAGAGATGTCATTAGCAACACATCTTTTGTGGGGTAATGCTTGTAGGGTAGTCTGATCACAAAAGAAATAGTTCTTTATGATAAGATACCTCTTTACTTCCTGAAAGATAAAACGAAATGCTAACAAAATAGTTCATTAACATTCATTAATAGAACAGATGATAAAATGAACATCATTGATACAACACGGATAGCCATGACGCATAAACGATGACATGAATAGTGCAGCTTCATTAATCATAGGATATTCTGAAACTGTACAAGAAATACGCAAAGTGTTCATACAGCAAAACACATCATAACCATAGGGTATTTTAACAAGACTCTATATTCATATGCTCAAGTGTAGAATCTTTCAATACAATTGCATGTAGCTCTTGAGTTTTCCCCCAAAAAAGAAAAGCCCTTTTACAATGTCCCGTAGGAGTATTTATAATGCCAAAATTGTCCGTTGGGTTTCCTTGACTGTTCGCCTTCTTGACCTTTGGGTTACCTTGCGACCCACTCCTTCTGCGACCTGGGTAGGAGATGCGACCTGCGACCTAGGTAGGAGATGCGACCTGCGACCTAGGTAGGAGATGCGACCTGCGACCTGTCCTATTGGTGCGATTTGCGACCTGGTTCTACTTGCTGCTCAGGACTTGCTGCTGCCGGGACGCGAAATGTTAATGTCAGGGATGTCAACCTGTTGCTCTCTGAGGAAATCCTGCCATGCCTGGTGTTCTGCCGCTATGGGGGACACCAGAGGTACCTCCTCCTTCAACCTATGCACACATTCCAGAGCGTTTGGTACTAAGGTTTCCCTTTTCTGTCCGATCTGATTTGAGAGCGACGCAAGCTTGGTATAAATCCGCGCTGGAGCGGCGATGAATTGACTAAGATGCTCTTGAGATGCGGAGGGCTCTGGATCAGCTGCGGCCTGCTTGATAGGCTGCAAGAACGATTGAATGTCCTGGTTTACTTGTTCCCAGGTTTTCTCCTCTTCTAATGCCCCAAGCGATGGGATGTGATGCAGCGTATGCATGGAGTCGATACCACTAATCAGGTGGTTATACGAGGACATCACTTTGTCCAGGTCTTTAGACAACTTGTCTCCAGATTGCATCGCCATGCGGAGTTGAACTTTTGCGTCCTGCGTCTGGATCCAGTCCCTCTTAGGCAAATTTTCAGGTGCCTGAGGGTACTGCATTGTCCAACCCATCATCCTGTCCAAAGCCTGTGAAGCCTCTTTGAGCTGATCTTGTCTTTGCCTGGTTTCCATTCGTGCTCTTGCCAGGGGAGCGACTGTTTGTTTGATGGTGAACATTTCACCATATACCTGTCTCATAGTCACTTCCAACGCCTCACACTCCTTGAAAATGGCAAGCGAGACTTCATTTGCTGGTAGAGCTTGGTTTCAAAGTTGTTGGACTTCTGCTTGCAGTTCTGCTTTCTCCTGCTCTGCTATCTTTTCGCGTTGCTCAGCTGCGTGCAGTCTGTTTTGTAGAGATACTATTTCTCTACTCATTCGGGTTACATTCTCTTCCGTAGCTGCAGCGAAAGCAGTACCTGCTGATGCTATCATTACCGGATTAGTCCTGGTATCCAAAACTATATCCTTGCCTGTTGACACTGCGGATGATGCAGAGGGACTTTGTGCCAACGACCTCCTCTTCTCTTGACGGATTTTGAACGAAAACTGATCAAATGTGAGTCTGGTCAGGTCGAACACATCTTCTTCCTGTCTCTGGGGCGATCTAACATCGGAGAGTTTTGTACGGCCCAGAGGTATGTCGAGAGGAGTTACCTCAAGATCGTCCAGCATGTCATCCTCCCTTTCCTCTGTGTTCTTCTCTTCTTCTTCCTTCCTCCGCCGTTCAGCTTCTGCTGCTGCTTCTATTTCGGCCCTCTTCTTCTGTTCAGCTGCAGCAGCCTGTTCGGCCTTCTTTTGGCGTTCAGCCTCTGCCTTGTCCAGCTCTGCCTTAAGTGCTCGTTCCGCTGCGGCTTGTGCCTCCTTGTCCTCTTTTTCTTTCCTGGCCTCTTTGGCCAGCTTCTTCTTTTGTGTTGCTGTTGCACTCTTTTGGCGCGCCTCCTCATCTTCTTTTAGCTTTTTCTCCCTTTCTTGCTGGGCTTTTGCCTCTGCTTCCTTTTGTTTGATGGATGGAATTGGCCCTGTGTTGGTTCGCGATTTCTTGAGTACAGATGAAGAGGCACCTCCTAACTGACGACTTCTGTCCTCTAAGCTCTGATCATCTGGGTCTTCCTGGACCACGTCAGTTCCCGGAGCAAGTTGTCTTTCAGCATTATACCAGTTTCTTCTCTCATCTTCCGCTGGGCGTTCAAGATGTTGATAAGTCCACTTGAGGTTGGCTCTCCGGCAGTGTTCAGGGACTATTTTCTCTGGGTCATATGTTCGGTGTTCAAGTGCCCCCAGCTGATAACTTCTCATTGCTTCTGCCTCTGCTATGACTTCCCTGAAGTCTTTAACTGTGAATGCACCAATTGTGAGGGGCAGAGTGGGCCACGGCTTCTTTTTGCCCTTAGACAGGATGTTGGAGAATCCGTGTGACATCTGAAAGCACACCTCCTGAATAAGCATTTTGTCTGTCACGAAGCGAGGCATAGCATGTGGCGCCTTGTAAGTTCCAAAGACTCGGATGAAGGTGTATCCAGGGAAAGGGAACCAGTGTGCCACTTTAACCAGAGTCTCCTTGGCCCGCCACGACATGCAAGGGGCGTCTTGGCCAAATAAATGTCTGTACAGAGCGGGAATAAATATTTGGGAAATCTGATCCATATCCTGTTTGTATTTGGACTCCCAAAATACCTTGAGTTGTAGATGAATTGCGCGCGTCTGCTCGGAGTCCCAGTTGTGCTCCCATCCATCAAAATCTACTCGGGCGCAAACCGCGTCTAGTAGGTACGAGGCCATGTAAAATTCAGCAGGCATTCCTTCTTCCGGGGCCAATGCCGAGTTCAAATTGGTCTGCATCGACGTCATCAGTATGCCGACCCAGTTGAAATGGGTGCCACATGTTTTCACATACTCCATGATAGTAGCCCAACTGCCGCTGAAGGTGGAGCAATCTGGGCGCCCGTAAAGTCTGCAGAGCATGGCGGCAACCAATTTGTAAACCTTCCTCAGGCTCGCCACTGGGTACTCTTGGTCCTTTTTGACCTTGAACTTCTCGGGCTCTTCCCACCATTGTCTAATAGTATCAACTATTGGAATGGTGTGAGAAGCAGCCCATTCTGGAGAGAAATGCTTGTTTGGGCGAGGCAGTGAATAATAAATGTGTGCATCCGAGCCTACCAGTGTAGTGAAAGCTCTGCCTTGGTGATCCCTGATCACAAACTTCTCGGGGTCTGTCTTTTGTATGATCCAATCTATGATCTCTGGACATGGAAATATGGCTGGGTGCGCCCCTGCCAGATGTAGTTTGGACCTCTTTACCGCCAAGTATACTTCCCGGTCTGGGAGATCTTCTGGAAATTCTTCTTCCGGTGTGGCGAACTCATGATAAATCTGGTACCACCTCATGCTGTCGTCTTTTGAAAAAGTACATAGTGTATCTCGGTATATTGGGGGTGGGGACACCACCTCCAGCTCATCAATCTCTTCCGCTTTTTTCTTGTCCTTCCTCCGAGATAGCGGGGGCGCCATGTCACTAGAATCTGAGAGCACAGGTATGCACTCTATGTCTTCTTGAGTTTCACCTGTCAAATTCAGAAAGGAGTCCCACAATAAGAACGACATGGTGATAAAAACCAGTTACAATTTAGTGATGAAATCTAGCTGCGTTAATGCAAAACTGGACTACTGAGTCGCTGGGTCGCGGATCGCAAAAACAGGGTCCGGGCGCGACCTTGCGACCTCGCGACCAGGTCGCTGGGTCGCTAGGTCCAGATCCTCGGAAAAGTGGAAAATGCGACTTAGCGACCTAGCGACCAGGTCGCTGGGTCGCAAAGTCGCAAATCCCAAACAAGTGGAGAGAGTGCGACTTTGCGACCTCGCGACTAGGTCGCTAGGTCGCAGGTCGCAAACTAGCTTGCCGGGGGTTTTCGCGCGCGCGGCCTTGAACTCTTTTTCTCCCTTCTGTTGGGAATTTACAAGATGGCTGGGCCCAGGGGAAGCTATGGCATGGTTTCAAAAGCAAGGGATGGTGCCATAAAGGTGAATCAAGAAAAGCAGTGAGGTTTGGGCAATTCATGCAACAAATAAACTCACAAAAACCCCCAAAAACATCTAAGCTCAGTCAAAAGACCATTTAAAGGCCTAAGGAGAGATGGGTTTAGTAAGAAAAGCATTAAAACGGAAACAGCAGGAAGAAATGGCAACTTACCCGGGAAAAACGCGTCAGTTGAGCTGTCAGAGGCGTTTTCTTACAAATCGTTGAATGTGAAAAATGCGACCTGCGACTTCCCTTTTATAGAAAGTCGCACGTGCGAGCAATAAATGCAGGTCGCTGGGTCGCGGATTTTCAAATTTTGAGTTTTGCGACCTTGCGACCTTGCGACCTGGCGACCTGGTCGCTGGGTCGCAAGGTCGCTAAGTCGCGCTTTTCTGAAAAATGACAAAATTGCGACCTGGCGACCTGGGGTCGCTAGGTCGCAAGGTCGCATTTTTCATCAGTTTCGGGGATATGCGACCTGGCGACCTGGCGACCTGAGGTCGCGGGGTCGCTAGGTCGCTAGGTCGCAGTTTTCATGAATTGTTTACTTTTGCGACTTAGTGACTTAGCAATTTCTCTTTGTTTCTGAGGGGCTCCGAAAATTTGAAATGGTGGTCAAAATTTTGGAGGGTGTTGTAGGTACTGCAACAAATGGCGATTCACTGGACGAACTCAGAGTCTCTGCTGATGGTTAGTCTTTGCGGTGGGAGGGAGGGGCTTATGCTAAATTTCCTCTTTTACCTTGTGGTTTCCATTTCCTAGCCTTCGGCATCTAGCTGGGTTGCTCAACTTGTTGGTCTGGTTGGGCGCCATTCAAACAAATTCTTTCTTCAGGTCTCCGGACTGGAAGGGTTGGAGAACTCCAGGCGGCCACAGGGTCTGGTACGATTATTTTGTCCTCATCGTGTTGCTCCACTGCCAGCGAACCTCCCGGTCCCGGCGGAGTCACTGCCTAGGAATCGTGAACGTTGCTCCGCTGCCAGCGAGCCTGGTCAGTACCCCGGCGGAGTCGTTACATCACCTCTCTGCGCAGGAAGCCTTTCTCAATCCTTTACCCTTTATTAGTGTGCTATTGCACTTATTTTTGAATGTTCCTGAGGCACTTATTTAGATGTGCTCATGGCACTTATTTGAAATGGAAATTTAGCCTGGGCAGATGAGGGATCCCGACTTATTTTGCTTGCAGAGAGGTTGTTCCTGGTCTGGTATGAGGACTTTGGTTTTTCCCAGATACCCTGTCGTAGCATAGAGTATCTCTCTTCCCTTCTGGTCCGGTTACCATTTACACTGCATTTTCTTTTGTGGACACCCTCTCAGACTGGCGAGGTAAGCTTTCCTGCTTGATGACTTGAGCTCGGTAATGTGCTACCTTTAGGTGCGGAGAACAAGCAAGCTTTTGCCACCTTTGAGTTTATCGGGAAAGGCTTTCCATCAGCGGAGAACCTGCAGCAGTATGCCAATCTGCGTGACTCTAACAAATCCTTCCTTAGGCTTTTATTTTATTTATTTATTTATTTATTTATTTTTATTTTTTTTTTATTTTTTTTTTAACAAATAAGAGACAAGGAACTATGGTACAAAACCAGACAGCCCTCGAAGGGCTGTTAAGTGAAATAGTGTTTGAGGTCATGCCCGTTTACCGGGAGGACCTCGACTCGTCCATCAAGGGTTTGTAATCTGAATGTGTGTGATCCTATCTTTTCATTAATTTGGAACGGGCCTGTCCAAAGTGCTTGGAACTTAGCATGCTTCCCCTTTTCCTCATGGGCTCTATCCCACTTAAGGACCAGGTCTCCTACTTCAAAAATTTTATTTCCCGCGGAATTTTTATCAAACCATCTTTTGATTCGGCTCTGATGGATGGCAAACTTTTCCCGGGTCTTTTGCCTTTCTTCCTCCAATTTCAGCAAGGTGTCGATTCGGTTCTGCAAGGTGGGACACGGGGTACCATGACATTCTTGGGACAGTTGGAGGGCCGGGAGAGACAGATGAGAAGGGAGGACATCTTCTTTTCCATACACGAGGAAAAATGGGGAGGTGCCTAAAGAGGATTTGGGAGTAATCTGGTCAGCCCACAGTGCATTGTGAAGGGCATTGTGCCAGTTGCGCTGGTGGGATAGCAGAGTCTTCTTAATAATACGAATAAGGTTCTTGTTAGTGGACTCAGCTAATCCATTTCCCTGGGGGTAGTAATTTGCAGAATGTTTCAGAATAATTCCATTTTCCAGCGCAAAATCATATAACTTAAAAGATGAGAAATAAGTCGCATTATCAAAAACTAAAGAAGTCGGAACGCCAAACCTGGTCATGATGAAATGCGTGAGGAATTCTATTACCTCTTGATCGTTGATTCGGCGTAACGGTGTTGCCTCAACCCACCTGGTGAAGTAATGAGTGGCCGTAAGGATGTACCGATGTTGTTTAGAAGAGTGAGGTATGATTTCCCCAATTACATCCAAACCCCATTGTTGGAAAGGTTCCTCTACTGCTACTGAGAGTAGTGGTGCGGCTGGCCGTGCTTCTCGGTTGGCGAACTTCTGGCACTGAATGCATTTCCGAACATATGCATGCGCGTCTCTGAAAAGAGTAGGCCAATAGTATCCTGCACGCATTATCTTATGGGCAGTGGTATCCCCGGAAAAATGACCTCCAGCTGGTCCGTGATGCAACTCAGTTAAGATTTTATGTGCTTCGTCAGTTTCCAAGCAGCGTAACAGGACCCCATCGTGGTGTTTCTTGAACAACTTACCTTGGATCAGTTGGTGAGATGTGGCTTTTAGTCTTATTGCGCGTTTCTGTCGGGCAGTAAGAGCAGGGTCCATCGTGCCTTGGGCCAGATATCTTGAAATGTCAGAATACCAAGAAGGGCTATTTTGCTGAGGCACATGGTCGCTCTGATACATGTCGATCTCTTGTTCCCAACATTCTTCTTCCATCTCACGAGTACTTGCAGCCTCTGCGGCCATTTGACATAAGCCCTGTCCTTTAACGGTATGTGCTGGTTTGAACTCTAAATCGTATTCTTGTAAACATGCCATCCAGTTGCCCCGCCTTTCGCCTAGTTCTTGTTGTACGAAGAGTGAGCGGACTGCTGGGTGCGGTACAAAAACCGTGACGTGACTTTTCAAGATGTAGGGCCTAAAATGTTTTACTGCCTTATAAACCGCATAGGCTTGCTTGTCAATTTCCGGATAGTTTAATTCAGCTCCCTGTAGACCGGTGCTCATAAAAGAAATGGGCCGTTCATCGTTGTTATTATCTTTCTGCGTGAGGACAGCCGCAAGCGAGGAGTCTGAAGCGAAAGTGTATAGGATGAAACCTTTACTAAAATCCGGACTTTGGAGGGAAGGAGTTTAAGCTATGGCCCTTTTGATTTTATCGAAGGCCTCTTTCTCTGGGGGATTCCATTGGAATACAACATTCTTTTTAATCATTCCCTGCAGTGGTCTGACTATCTGCGCGAAATCTGAAATGAATTTACGGACAAAATTAATTTTCCCCAGGAAGGATTGCATCGCTTTCTTGTTGCTTGGGGGCAGAATCTGAGCGATGGCTTTAGCCCGTTCCGGATCAACCACAATGCCCTGCTTAGTGATAATGTGGCCTAGCAAGTTTCCCTCTGCCACAGCGAAAACGCTCTTTTTAGGATTGAGCGATATCCCGTACCTCCTGCACCTCTCGAAGATTTGCTTGAGGTGGCGTAAATGATCGCCCCTGCGTTTTGAAAATACAGTAACATCGTCCAAATAAACCACCACGCTCTGCCCTATTAAACCGCGGAAGGCTATGTCCATGGCTCGTTGGAAAGTTTCCCCTGCATTGATCAAGCCAAAGGGCATGCTTCTGAAAGCGAAAGTTCCCCATTTTGTCCGGAATGTGGTTTTCAATCTGTCCGGTTCAGCTACCAGCACCTGGTTATAGCCGGAGAAACCGTCCAATAGGGAGAACATCTCAGATCCAGACACAGCTTGTAATATCTGTTCCATGGGGGGCACCGGGTAGTTGTCTTTGTTTGAGGACCGATTCAGATTACTGAAATCTGCCACAACTGGATCTCTGAGACTTCTTCCTTTGATGCCAAATTCGACACTACGTGGGTATGAACTGAAAATAATGCGCATCAAGAGAGCTTCTTAAGTTCTTTGGAAATCATTAATGCTCCAAGGCTTGGATGCACTTTTGGTTTTTTGTTGGAAGGGTTTACGCCTTCCTCATGAGGCCATGCTTGAATGATACGAATATCGTATGTACGTAGATCTTCATATGTTGTCTTAATGCAATCACGATGCCAAAATAATGCCTAAAAGCCCGTGCCTCTTCATCACTGCAGTCTTTGCCAAGGTTAACGAACTTAGGGTTCTCATCTGACCCCAAGTTTACTTGCCGATGTGACAATATGGAACTTTGCACTTTGGTGTTTGGAGGCCTGCAGAATCGGTTTTGCAGATCAAACATCTTTTCTAGTGATACCACCCCCTTGGGCATAATGTTCTCTTTGCGTTCATCATTCTTTTTCTGTAACGCATGCTCATGTTCTTCCTCATCTACCGCCGCGTCCTTGAATACTTCAGTATTGCACATAAAGTCCAAAATCTGTTGATCATCGTTAAAAACGCGTAAATTAGAAATATTTTCTGGCACAGAGGGCCTATATACAATTTCAATAGAAAAACCGTCCCTCAAAGGGGTGAATCTAGCAGCAGCATTGGCCAGAGTATCTGCTGCTGCGTTGTGCATCCTAAGGACAGATTTAATTCCAAATGCATCAAAACCAGAAATCAAACGCCATACCTCTTGTTGATACGCCTTTAAATGCGGAGATAAACAGTGAATAGTGTTGCGTACCTGGCGGGTGATAATCTCGGAATCTCCAATGACCTGCAAACATTTTACCTTCAAGTCCAGTGCCTTTTTAAGTCCGAGGATTAATGCCTCGTACTCAGCAGAGTTGTTGGTGCACTGGAACTCTAGCCGACATGAGATTAAGTATTTGTTCTTGTGCGGGTCAAGCAGTATGCAACCAGCACCAGCTCCGTCATGAGTCTTGGATCCATCGTAATACAAGGTCCATAGGTCACTTTCTGGCTCCTTCAGGGCACTAGGTTGTGAAGGGGTCCCTGCTGGTGGTAAGTCAGGAATTACTTGCTCTTCAGTGACAAAGGCTACTTCAGATTGAACCTCGGGGCCTATAGGAGACTGGGGGGGTTGGTAGCATCCAAATATTTCTTCCAGAAAACACATGCTGAGCTCTTCTTGTGCAAAGCTGATGGGTTCATTAACGACATCCAGATCAGTGACGGTGTGTTTCATATAGGGTTCACTCTCTACTCTGATCTGATTATTTCGCCCTTTGTAAGGAAGTCACAAGTGGGACCAATCAGTGGCGAAGTAGCCTTGTAATTTGCTGGACCAATCTCTACTGAGCAATAGACCGTATGCTTCCGGGATATCGACAACCACAATGTCAATGCATTGATGAACCCTAGAGTCTGATGACAAGCGGATGATGACATTGTTCAATTCTCCTATGGCGGGTACTTGTGATCTATCGAGTTGTATGATTTTGGCATCAGTCTTCTCCGGGCGAATGTTAAGTTTCTTACAGACAGACAAAGGCATGACGTTTGTAGAGGCACCGGAGTCGACCAGACAGTTGTGGACATTGAAGTTGAAAATCTCGAAGGACAAAAGGAAAGGGGGTGTGGATCCTCTAGAGTTTGTATTGATGGCGTTTACTATGGATTGTACATCTGGTCCGGCTTGCGCAGACGTGTTGCTTACAGTCTTCGTAGCTGAAGTATTTGCGAAAGCCTTAAGAATGAGCTCCTTTTGATTAGTAATGCGGGCCAGCTCATAGAGAGAAATGTTTGCTCTTGTTTTCTTCATATCTTCAACAATGTTATAGCTGGGTTCTGGTTGAGGGCTAGGCTCGGCAGAAGTCTTAGAGGATTCTGTCGGAAGTTTGTTCTTTTGACCCACTCGGGTAGTGTTATTGGGGAATTTCTCCGTGGCAGATTGTTTTCCGTTACCCGAGGGCAGGATTTTCCTTAAAAAAGCCCTTTTCTTGTCTTCATAAGACTGTTTGGAAACAGGTCCTTTGCTTCTGAGGCTATAATTCCGCACGGGCTGATCTTTGGGAACATCTGCCATGTAGATATCAATGGGGGTAAGATTCTTTCCACCTCGGATTATGTCAAAAGCAAGGACAGAAGATCCTGGTTCTTCGTTAGCGGGTGGATCCTCATCATGATCTGAAACATCATCCTCCGTGACATCTCCTGGAGTCTGGTCATCTAAAAGTTGATTAACTACTGCTGTCATGCTGCCAATCCATTGAGGGCACGTTTTTTCAGAGTGGGCAGCTTGGTGGAACGAGCAAAAGTTGTCTTTCCCGATCTCCTCCACATTGAGAGCGGCATTTGTGTTTGACGGAGGTCTGTTAGTGTTGGGATTACTTTTCCTGAAGAAAGGCTTGGGTGGTTTAGTGCTATTTGTGGCTTCTGTGCCTTTTCTCCTTAGGTCAGTGACTTCGTTTGTTAAATGCTTAAGCGTTTTTGCCATGCTTTCAAAATCAAAAGCATCTCTATCCCTATCCGTGGTTTTAGGAATGGAGGACTAACCTCTTTTTGGGTTAGGCTTGTGATCATCTCTTCCTTCATGATCGATGGCTCCTATCGAAAGCATGTCTTTCTCCATGGCGAGAGCAGCCTCATAATTAGCCGTAAGGGTAGCGCGGGCTTCGCGTTTGACGAACACAGCAATGTCTCTAGGTAGGGCTTTGGTATAGTAGTCAATAGTGATTGAGTCATCCAAAGCTAGGTTCGGAGGAAATTTCTGTAGTATGGTGGCGAAGCGTTGGTTGAAGTCCTTCACTTTTTCCTTTTTATGACACTTGATGGTGCTCAATTCAGTGAGAAGCATTGAAGGAGTTTTATCTTCTGAAAACTTATGGAGGAACGCGCGACGGAATTGTTCCCATGAAGTGATAGAGGCACTGGGGAGGGAGCGGTACCATGTGGCTGCCTTGTTTTCGAGGGTATGGGGAAACAGTCGACATGCGACATCATCAGACTGGACTCTCATGATTTGCAGAGACAAATAGAAACTGTTGATATGATCTTCAGCCAGGGTGCCCTTTTCAGGGTCGAACTTGGGTAGATGTTTCTCCGGATGCCTAGGCAAATCTTGGAGTGGGCCCAGAAGATTTAAAGGGGATTGAGCCATCCAAGCTAGGGGTTGCACTCTCCTAGCCCGTTGGTGTTGCCTAAACTCATGTTCAGATTCATCTCCCGAACCTGAGACCGATGCTTCTGACTCATGACGGGAATTTTCGTCTTGGTGTCTCCCACGGTGCAGAAAATCTCTAAGATATCCCAAGTTGTGTACAGGTGGCCTTATTGGGTTTGGTTGACGATTGCGAGCTTGGTTTCCTTGACCTCGGCCCCTATCCCCTCTACCTCCGGCCCCTCGACCTCTATTTCCTTCTTCTTCATTTCTGCGAGCCCTATTCCTTTCTCCTTCATTTCTACGAGCCCTATTCCCCCTGTCTACATTTCCTCGGCCTCTGCCACCCTCACCATCCCCGGGTGGGGGGTGTGCCTGGTTGTTGTTTTGTCGAGTCTGGTTAGGCTGGGAGTCGGGGAAAGGCTCGGTGTCAGCAAACTCTTCGCCCTCTTGGAGAATAGGATCATTTTCTTCAACGGCATTTGCGAGGTCTTCCAACATGAGATTTACGAGCTCGGGTATGGTACTGGCGATGGCACCGTTACGGGTGATGTTCTCGGGCGGAGTTCTAGTATGGGCAAGGTATTCCATGATTGGAGTGAACCGTAAATGGTTGACAAGATCTCGGGCAGCTGGGCGTAAGGCTCTCAGCTGCTCCCTAGTGATTTCATAATATCGAAGCTCCCTCCCTGGAATATCTTCAAGAAGAGGAGGGTTAGTTTCATTGTTTATGACCTCCCCTTGGGGAGTTTGTGATGGGATGTTTGTTGTGTGCTGGGAGGCTGCCATTCAGGCCCTCCTTCTAGCGCCAATTCTGTTGACGGGAAAATTTTTCCGGCCAACAGTAGGGGATCTCCCCGGTAGAAAGTCCCAATTAGACCTTAAACCGTTTGGAGTAGGGATCCCGTCCGGGGTGTGGGTCCGGTTACCACTTAAGATGACTTCCCTTCGGTCTCAAAAGAACCTGTTTGAACCTGCGGACATATACTTATTCACATGATATAGAATACAAGATTAATGTGTTAAACATGAATCAAACACTATGCGTAGCAAGATTATAGATAAAGCACGTACACCTCAAGAGATGTCATTAGCAACACATCTTTTGTGGGGTAATGCTTGTACGGTAGTCTGATCACAAAAGAAATAGTTCTTTATGATAAGATACCTCTTCACTTCGTGAAAGATGAAACGAAATGCTAACAAAATAGTTCATTAACATTCATTAATAAAACAGATAATAAAATGAACATCATTGACACTACACGGATAGCCATGACGCATAAACGATGACATGAAAAGAGCAGCTTCATTAATCATAGGATATTCTGAAACTGTTCAAGGAAATACACAAAGTGTTTACACAGCAAAACACATCATAACCATAGGGTGTTTTAACAAGATTCTATATTCATATGCTCAAGTGTCAGATCTTTCAATACAATGCCTGTAGCTCCTGAGTTTCCAAAAAAGAAAAGCCCTTTTACAATGTCCCGTAGGAGTATTTATAATGCCAAAATTGTCCGTTGGGTTTCCTTGACTGTTCGCCTTCTTGACCTTTGGGTTACCTTGCGACCCACTCCTTCTGCGACCTGGGCAGGTGATGCGACCTGCGACCTAGGTAGGAGATGCGACTTGCGACCTGTCCTGTTGGTGCGATTTGCGACCTGGTTCTACTTACTGCTCAGGACTTGCTGCTGCCGGGACGCGAAATGTTAATGTCAGGGATGTCAACCTGTTGCTCTCTAAGGAAATCCTGCCATGCCTGGTGTTCTGCCGCTATGGGGGACACCAGAGGTACCTCCTCCTTCAACCTATGCACACATTCCAGAGCGTTTGGTACTAAGGTCTCCCTTTTCTATCCGATCTGATTTGAGAGCGACGCAAGCTTGGTATAAATCCGTGCTGGAGCGGCGATGAATTGACTAAGATGCTCTTGAGATGCGGAGGGCTCTGGATCAGCTGCGGCCTGCTTGATAGGTTGCAAGAACGATTGAATGTCCTGGTTTACTTGTTCCCAGGTTTTCTCCTCTTCTAATGCCCCAAGCGATGGGATGTGATGCAGCGTATGCATTGAGTCGATACCACTAATCAGGTGGTTGTACGAGGACATCACTTTGTCCAGGTCTTTAGACAATTTGTCTCCAGATTGCATCGCCATGCGGAGTTGAACTTTTGCATCCTGCGTGTGAATCCAGTCCCTCTTAGGCAAACTTTCAGGTGCCTGAGGGTACGGTATTGTCCAACCCATCATCCTGTCCAAAGCCTGTGAAGCCTCTTTGAGCTGATCTTGTCTTTGCCTGGTTTCCATTCGTGCTCTTGCCAGGGGAGCGACTGTTTGTTTGATGGTGAACATTTCACCATATACCTGTCTCATAGTCACTTCCAACACCTCACACTCCTTGAAAATGGCAAGCGAGACTTCATTTACTGGTAGAGCCTGGTTTCGAAGTTGCTGGACTTCTGCTTGCAATTCTGCTTTCTCTTGCTCTGCTATCTTCTCGCGTTGCTCAGCTGCATGCAGTCTGTTTTGTAGAGATACTATTTCTCTACTCATTCGGGTTACATTCTCTTCCGTAGCCGCAACGAAAGCAGTACCTGCTGACGCTATCATTACAGGATTAGTCCTGGTGTCAAGGACTATGTCTTTGCCTGTTGCCACTATGGATGCGGCAGAAGGGCTTTGCGCCAGTGACCTCCTCTTCTCTTGCCGGATTTTGAACGAAAACTGATCAAATGTGAGTCTGGTCAGGTCAAACACATCTTCTTCCTGTACATGGGGCGATCTGACATCAGAGAGTTTTGTATGGCCCAGAGGTATATCGAGAGGAGTCACCTCAAGGTCGTCCAACATGTCATCCTCCCTTTCCTCTGTGTTCTTTTCTTCTTCTTCCTTCCATCGGCGTTCAGCTTCTGCTGCTACTTCTATTTCGACCCTCTTCTTCTGTTCAGCTGCAGCAGCCTGTTCGGCTTTCTTTTGGCGTTCAGCCTCTGCTTTGTCCAGCTCTGCCTTAAGTGCCCGTTCTGTTGCGGCTTGCGCCTCCTTGCCCTCTTTTTCTTTCCTGGCCTCTTTGGCCAGCTTCTTCTTTTGTGTTGCTGTTGCCCTCTTTTGGTGCGCCTCCTCATCTTCTTTTAGCTTTTTCTCCCTTTCTTGCTGGGCTTTTGCCTCTGCTTCCTTTTGTTTGATGGATGGAATTGGCCCTGTGTTGGTTCGAGATTTCTTGAGTACAGATGAAGAGGCACCTCCTAACTGACGACTTCTTTCCTCTAAGCTCTGATCATCTGGGTCTTCCTGGACCACGTCAGTTCCCGGGGCAAGTTGTCTTTCAGCATTATACCAGTTTCTTCTCTCATCTTCCGCTGGGCGCTCAAGATGCTGATAAGTCCACTTGAAATTGGCTCTCCGACAGTGTTCAGGGACTATTCTCTCTGGGTCATATGTTCGGTGTTCAAGCGCCCCGAGCTGATAACTTCTCATTGCTTCTGCTTCTGCTGTTACTTCCCTGAAGTCTTTAACTGTGAATGCACCAATGGTGAGGGGTAGCGTGGGCCACGGTTTCTTTTGCCCTTAGACAGGATGCTGGAGAATCCGTGTGACATTTGAAAGCACACCTCCTGAATAAGCATTTTGTCTGTCACGAAGCGAGGCAAAGCATGTGGCGCCTTGTAAGTTCCAAAGACTCGGATGAAGGTGTATCCAGGGAAAGGGAACCAGTGCGCCACTTTAACCAGAGTCTCCTTGGCCCGCCACGACATGCAAGGGGCGTCTTGGCCAAATAAATGTCTGTACAGAGCGGGAACAAATATTTGGGAGATCTGATCTATATCCTGTTTGTATTTGGTCTCCCAAAATACCTTGAGTTGTAGATGAATTGCGTGCATGTTCTCGGAGTCCCAGTTGTGCTCCCATCCATCAAAATCTACTCGGGCGCAAACCGCATCTAGTAGGTACGAGGCCATGTAAAATTCAGCAGGCATTCCTTCTTCTGGGGCCAATGCCGAGTTCAAGTTGGTCTGCATAGACGTCATCAGTATGCCGGCCCAGTTGAAACGGGTGCCATGTGTTGTCACATACTCCATGATAGTAGCCCAACTGCCGTTGAAGGTGGAGCAATCTGGGCACCCGTAAAGTCTGCAGAGCATGGCGGCAACCAATTTGTAAACCTTCCTTAGGCTCGCCACTGGGTATTCCTGGTTCTTTTTTACCTTGAACTTCTCGGGCTCCTCCCACCATTGTTTAATAGTATCAACTATTGGAACGGCGTGAGCAGCAGCCCATTCTGGAGAGAAATGCTCGTTTGGGCGAGGCAGTGAATAATAAATGTGTGCATCCGAGCCTACCAGTGTAGTGAAAGCTCTGCCTTGGTGATCCCTGATCACAAACTTCTCGGGGTCTATCTTTTGTATGATCCAGTCTATGATCTCTGGACATGGGAATATGGCTGGATGCGCCCCTGCCAGATGTAGTTTGGACCTCTTTACCGCCAAGTATACTTCTCGGTCTGGGAGATCTTCTGGAAATTCTTCTTCCGGTGTGGCGAACTCATGATAAATCTGGTACCATCTCATGCTGTCGTCTTTTGAAAAAGTACATAGTGTATCTCGGTATATTGGGGGTGGGGACACCACCTCCAGCTCATCAATCTCTTCCACCTTTTTCTTGTCCTTCCTCCAAGATAGCGGGGGCGCCATGTCACTAGAATCTGAGAGCACAGGTATGCACTCTATGTCTTCTTGAGTTTCACCTGTCAAATTCAGAAAGGAGTCCCACGATAAGAACGACATGGTGATAAAAACCAGTTACAATTTAGTGATGAAATCTAGTTGCGTTAATGCAAAACTGGACTAATGAGTCGCTGGGTCGCGGATCGCAAAAACAGGGTCCGGGCGCGACCTTGCAACCTCGCGACCAGGTCGCTGGGTCGCTAGGTCGCAGATCCTCGAAAAAGTGGAAAATGCGACTTAGCGACCTTGCGACCAGGTCGCTGGGTCGCAAAGTCGCAAATTCCAAACAAGTGGAGAGAGTGCGACTTTGCGACCTCGCGACTAGGTCGCTGGGTCGCAGGTCGCAAACTAGCTTGCCGGGGGTTTTCGCGCGCGCAGCCTTGAACTCTTTTTCTCCCTTCTGTTGGGAATTTACAAGATGGCTGGGCCCAGGGGGAGCTATGGCATGGTTTCAAAAGCAAGGGATGGTGCCATAAAGGTGAATCAAGAAAAGCAGTGAGGTTTGGGCAATTCATGCAACAAATAAACTCACAAAACCCCCAAAAACATCTAAGCTCAGTCAAAAGACCATTTAAAGGCCTAAGGAGAGATGGGTTTAGTAAGAAAAGCATTAAAACGGAAACAGCGGGAAGAAATGGCAACTTACCCGGGAAAAACGCGTCAGTTGAGCTGTCAGAGGCGTTTTCTTACAAATCGCTGAATGTGAAAAATGCGACCTGCGACTTCCCTTTTATAGAAAGTCGCACGTGCGAGCAATAAATGCAGGTCGCTGGGTCGCGGATTTGTCAAATTTTGAGTTTTGCGACCTTGCGACCTTGCGACCTGGCGACCTGGTCGCTGGGTCGCAAGGTCGCTAAGTCGCGATTTTCTGAAAACTACAAAATTGCGACCTGGCGACCTGGCGACCTGAGGTCGCTAGGTTGCAAGGTCGCATTTTTCATCAGTTTAGGGGATCTGCGACCTGGCGACCTGGCGACCTGAGGTCACGGGGTCGCTAGGTCGCTAGGTCGCAGTTTTCATGAATTGTTTACTTTTGCGACTTAGTGACTTAGCAATTTCTCTTTGTTTCTAAGGGGCTCCGAAAATTTGAAATGGTGGTCAAAATTTTGGAGGGTGTTGTAGAGACTGCAACAAATGGCGATTCACTGGACGAACTCAGAGTCTCTGCTGATGGTTAGTCTTTGCGGGGGGAGGGAGGGGCTTATGCTAACTGTCCTCTTTTACCTTGTGGTTTCCATTTCCCAGCCTTCGGCATCCAGCTGGGTTGCCCAACCTGCTGGTCCGGTTGGGCGCCATTCAAACAAATTATTTCTTCAGGTCTCCGAACTGGAAGGGTTGGAGAACTCCAGGCGGCCACAGGGTCTGGTACGATTATTTTGTCCTCATCGTGTTGCTCCGCTGCCAGCGAACCTCTCGGTCCCGGCGGAGTCACTGCCTAGGAATCGTGAACGTTGCTCCGCTGCCAGCGAGCCTGGTCAGTACCCCGGCGGAGTCATTACATCACCTCTCTGCGCAGGAAGCCTTTCTCAATCCTTTACCCTTTATTTGTGTGCTATTGCACTTATTTTGAATGTGCCTGAGGCACTTATTTAGATGTGCTTATGGCACTTATTTGAAATGGAAATTTAGCCTGGGCGGATGAGGGATCCCGACTTATTTTGCTTGCAGAGAGGTTGTTCCTGGTCTAGTATGAGGACTTTGGTTTTTCCCAGATACCCTGACATAGCATAGAGTATCTCTCTTCCCTTCTGGTCCGGTTACCATTTACACTTCACTTTCTTTTGTGGACACCCTCTCAGACTGGCGAGGTAAGCTTTCCTGCTTGATGACTTGAGCTCGGTAATGTGCTACCTTTAGATGCGGAGAACAAGCAAGCCTTTGCCACCTTTGAGTTTATTGGGAAAGGCTTTCCATCAGCGGGGAACCTGCAGCAGTATGCCAATCTGTGTGACTCTAACAAATCCTTCCTTAGGTTTTTATTTCATTTTATTTATATATATTTTATTTTATTTTACTTTATTATTTTTCTTTTCTCCTTTTTTTTTTTTTTTTTTTTTTTTACAAATAAGAGACAAGGAACTATGGTACAAAACCAGACAGCCCTTGAAGGCTGTTAAGTGAAATAGTGTTTGAGGTCATGCCCGTTTACTGGGAGGACCTCGACTCGTCCATCAAGGGTTTGTAATCTGAATGTGTGTGATCCTATCTTTTCATTAATTTGGAACGGGCCTGTCCAAAGTACTTGGAACTTAGCATGCTTCCCCTTTTCCTCATGGGCTTTATCCCACTTAAGGACCAGGTCTCCTACTTCAAAAATTTTATTTCCCGCGGACTTTTTATCAAACCATCTTTTGATTCGGCTTTGATGGATGGCAAACTTTTCCCGGGTCTTTTGCCTTTCTTCCTCCAATTTCAGCAAGGTGTCGATTCGGTTTTGCAAGGTGGGACACGGGGTACCATGACATTCTTGGGACAGTTGGAGGGCCGGGAGAGACAGATGAGAAGGGAGGACAGCTTCTTTTCCATACACGAGGAAAAATGGGGAGGTGCCTAAAGAGGATTTGGGAGTAATCCGGTCAGCCCATAGTGCATTGTGAAGGGCATTGTGCCAGTTTCGCTGGTGGGATAGCAGAGTCTTCTTAATAATACGGATAAGGTTCTTGTTAGTGGACTCAGCCAATCCATTTCCCTGGGGGTAGTAATTTGCAGAATTTTTCAGAATAATTCCATTTTCCAGCGCAAAATCATATAACTTAAAAGATGAGAAATAAGTCGCATTATCAAAAACTAAAGAAGTCGGAACGCCAAACCTGGTCATGATGAAATGCGTGAGGAATTATATTACCTCTTGATCGTTGATTCGGCGTAACGGTATTGCCTCAACCCACCTGGTGAAGTAATCAGTAGCCGTAAGGATATACCGATGTTGTTTAGAAGAGTGAGGTATGATTTCCCCAATTACATCCAAACCCCATTGTTGGAAAGGTTCCTCTACTGCTACTGAGAGTAGCGGTGCGGCTGGCCGTGCTTCTCGGTTGGCGAACTTCTGGCACTGAATGCATTTCCGAACATATGCATGCGTGTCTCTGAAAAGAGTAGGCCAATAGTATCCTGCACGCATTATCTTATGGGCAGTGGTATCTCCGGAAAAATGACCTCCAGCTGGTCCGTCATGCAACTCAGTTAAGATTTTCTGTGCTTCGTCAGTTTCCAAGCAGCGTAACAGGACCCCATCATGGTGTTTCTTGAAAAACTTACCTTGGATCAGTTGGTGAGATGCGGCTTTTAGTCTTATTGTGCGTTTCTGTCGGGCAGTAAGAGCAGGGTCCATCGTGCCTTGGGCCAGATATCTTGAAATGTCAGAATACCAAGAAGGGCTATTTTGCTGAGGCACATGGTCGCTCTGATACATGTCGATCTCTTGTTCCCAACATTCTTCTTCAATCTCACGAGCACTTGCAGCCTCTGTGGCCATTTGACATAAGCCCTGTCCTTTAACGGTATGAGCTGGTTTGAACTCTAAATCATATTCTTGTAAACATGCCATCCAGTTGCCCCGCCTTTCGCCTAGTTCTTGCTGTACGAAAAGTGAGCGGACTGCTGGGTGCGGTACAAAAACCGTGACGTGATTTTTCAAGATGTAGGGCCTAAAATGTTTTACGGCCTTGTAAACCGCATAGGCTTGCTTGTCAATTTCCGGATAGTTTAATTCAGCTCCCTGTAGACCGGTGCTCATAAAAGAAATGGGCCATTCATCGTTGTTATTATCTTTCTGCGTGAGGACAGCCGCAAGCGAGGAGTCTGAAGCGAAAGTGTATAAGATGAAACCTTTATCAAAATCTGGACTTTGGAGGGAAGGAGTTTCAGCTATAGCCCTTTTGATTTTATCGAAGGCCTCTTTCTCTGGGGGATTCCATTGGAATACAACATTCTTTTTAATCATTCCCTGCAGTGGTCTGACTATCTGCGCGAAATCTGAAATGAATTTACGGACAAAATTAATTTTCCCCAGGAAGGATTGCATCGCTTTCTTGTTGTTTGGGGGTAGAATCTGAGCGATGGCTTTAGCCCGTTCCGGATCAACCATAATGCCCTGTTTAGTGATAATGTGGCCTAGCAAGTTTCCCTCTGCCACAGCAAAAACGCTCTTTTTAGGATTGAGCGATATTCCGTACCTCCTGCACCTCTCGAAGATTTGCTTGAGGTGGCGTAAATGATCGCCCCTGCGTTTTGAAAATACAGTAACATCGTCCAAATAAACCACCACGCTCTGCCCTATTAAACCGTGGAAGGCTATGTCCATGGCTCGTTGGAAGGTTGCCCCTGCATTGATCAAGCCAAAGGGCATGCGTCTGAAAGCGAAGGTTCCCCATTTTGTCCGGAATGTGGTTTTCAGTCTGTCCGGTTCAGCTACCAGCACTTGGTTATAGCCGGAGAAGCCGTCCAATAGGGAGAACATCTCAGATCCAGACACAGCTTGTAATATCTGTTCCATGGGGGGCACCGGGTAGTTGTCTTTGTTTGAGGACCGATTCAGATTGCGGAAATCTACACACAAGCGGATCTCACCAGACTTCTTTCGCACCGGTACCAGATTCGACACCCACGTGGAGTGACGAACTTTGAAAATAATGCGCGCATCCAAGAGCTTCTTAAGTTCTTTTAGAATCATTGGCTCCAAAGCTGGATGCACTTTTCTGAGTTTCTGTTGGAAGGGTTTAACGCCTTCCCTCATGGGTATTACATGTTGAATGATACGAGTATCGTATGTACGTAGATCTTCATATGTCCAAGCAAATACATCACGATACTTCCGGAATAGCTGGGTGAAAGCCCGTGCCTCTTCATCACTACAGTCTTTGCCAAGGTTAACGAACTTAGGGTTCTCATCTGACCCCAAGTTGACTTGCCGATGTGCCAATATGGAACTTTGCACTTTGGTGTTCGGAGGCCTGCGGAATCGGTTTTGCAGATCAAACATCTTTTCTAATGATACCACCCCCTTGGGCTGTGTTTCTTTAGTTCATCATTCTTTCTTTTCTACATGTATGCTCATGGATACATGTTCTTCTCATCTATCTTGGCAGTGGTGATATGGTGCTTGATATTGCACCAGCCTTTTTCCATTGATCTAGCCCGTTGTGACGTAAATTAGAAATATTGTCGAACACAGACTGACTGTCTGCAATTTCAATAGAAAAACCGTCCTCAAGGGTGAATCTGCGACGACATTGGCGGAGTATGTGCTGCATTGTCTATCTAAGGACATATTTAATTAAATAGTAAAACCAGAAATCAAACGCCATACCTCTTGTTGATACGCCTTTAAATGTGGAGATAAACAGTGAATAGTGTTGCGTACCTGGCGGGTGATGATCTCGGAATCTCCAATGACCTGCAAACATTTTACCTTCAAGTCCAGTGCCCTTTTAAGTCCGAGGATTAATGCCTCGTACTCAGCAGAGTTGTTGGTGCACTGGAACTCTAGCCGGCATGAGATTAAGTATTTATTCTTGTGCGGGTCAAGCAATATGCAACCAGCACCAGCTCCGTCATGAGTCTTGGAACCATCATAATACAAGGTCCATAGGTCACCTTCTGGCTCCTTCAGAGCACTAGGTTGTGGAGGGGTCCCTGCTGGTGGTAAGTCAGGAATCACTTGCTCTTCAGTGACAAAGGCTACTTCAGATTGAACCTCGGGGCCTGTAGGAGACTGGGGGGGTTGGTAGCATCCAAATATTGACTCCAGAAAGCACATGCCGAGCTCTTCTTGTGCAAAGCTGATGGGTTCATTAACGGCGTCCAGATTAGTGACGGTGTGTTTCATATAAGGTTCACTTTCTACCCTGATTTGATTATTACGCCCCTTGTAAGGAAGCCACAAGTGGGACCAGTCGGTGGCGAAGTAGCCTTGTAATTTGCTGGACCAATCTCTACTGAGCAATAGGCCGTATGCTTCCGGAATATCGACAACCACAATGTCGATGCACTGATGGACCCTAGAGTCTGATGACAAGCGGATGATGACATTGTTCAATTCTCCTATGGCGGGTACTTGTGATCTGTCGAGTTGTATGATTTTTGCATCAGTCTTCTCCGGGTATTTCTCTTGAACTCTTCTTGAACCAAATCGTATCACAACATTTCCCAATTTGGTAAATTTCCCTTCCATTCATAGCCTTCGTAGCTGTGATAGGATTTTGGAAGGTCTATGATATGTTCTTATCTTATGTATATGTGCAAGTTCCATATATGTGTATCTTCCTTATATGCGTATATCTTTCGTATATGCGCAACTTCCATATATGTGCATATATTCCGTATATGCACAACTTCCGTATATTTTTATCTTCCATATATGTGCATATATTCTGTATATGCGCAACTTCCGTATATATGGAATATGCGCATATACAAAAGCTACACATATATGGAAGTTATGCATATACAGAAGATATGCATATACATAAGCTGCACATATACGAAAGATATGTGCATATATAGAAGTTGCACATATATTGAATATATGCGCATATACAGAAGCTGCACATATACGTAAGTTGCACATATATGGAAGATATGCGAATATATAAAATATGTGTGCATATACGGAAGTTGTGCATATATGCGTATCTTTCGTATATATGCATATCTTTCGTATATGCACAACTTCCATATATGTGCATATATTTTGTATATGTGCAACTTCTGTATATGTGCATATCTTCTGTATATGTGCATCTACTGTATATGCACAAATTTTTGATACGCACATATACGGAAGAAGCACATATACAGAAGTTGTGCATATACAAAAAACATGTGCATATATGAAATATTTTCATATACGAAAGTTACACAACTTCTATATATGCACATCTTTTGTATCACATATCTTTCGTATATGCATATGGTACCAAATGTCACTGGAGGAATGTCGAAGTGTCATTCAATCCTCTCCATTCTCTGGTCCCTGATGCCCATACATTCTCGTGCCAGTACAAGATAGTCTATTCCAATAAAAAATTAATATTCTAATAAAGGTCTACAGTCTGCATTCATTGGCTGAATCGTCTAATTGTGTGTCCTATATATGGGATCCACTAATCCCATTCTATCATAATCTCAGTGTTCGAGATAGGAGTCTGATGAGAGGATGCTTCTCCCTTGGATTAGGAGATTTCTTCCTAAACATTGGCTGGTGTAATATCCCAATAGTGAGATGCAAATATAGAAACATACCTTCTAGAAAAAAAATCACAACAATAGATATTCAACATCTACATTACTTTGGGTGATCCATTTTTTATTATGTGATTTCGGATATTTAGATTGAAGTGCCCAACGAAAGCTTTGACACATGCTTTTAAGAATTTCTACTACTATGTTACATATTACTTCTTTTTGAAGTGATGCAAATCTTTGTCGTTATTATTGGAATTTAAATTTTTTGTTGAAATTGATTCAATACACCACATTGAAGGTCACATTAAAGAAAATAGTGTCTCCATCTTTCGCTATTATATCTATACAATAATCATGGTGTATACAAATTTTCTTAGAACATTTCCTTTGGAAAGTCTATGAAATTTTTGCAAAAGATACAATATTTACAATAATTTTTATTAATGTAAGTTATAATCTATGAAATTTAAATGTATTTATACATTTTATAACAGATATATGTTATAACCACATCTATATGTTATAACATATATTTTAAACAAACATGAAAAATATAACTACTTTGATATTGGATAGCTCTTTGAAACCAAAGATATCAACACTTCATGTTAATAATTTGATTAGTACCAGGTGTGAGTTAGCAAACCGTAAGTTACAAAAGGTTTAGGAAAAAATAAAGAATTACTATGTAGTTATTAATATTTTTTTAATACTTCTTATTAAAAAAAATATTTAAATTAATTTAATTAAGAAGGGATGGTTGCACTTTCTCTTCAACTTCGTTTGAGGTTAGTATCTCTTTAGCTTTGGGAGTTGGTCTTCATCCTCAAGCAAGTTGGCCTCAGCTTGCACTTTCAGTTTTTCCAAGACCCTAGCCACTATGGTTTCTTTCAATAAGAGGTTTCAACAATCTTAAATAATTTTTTCCCACTTGTATCACTAAATTGGGTACACTTCACCTCCTCCAAAATATGGTCATTTGGAAATTTTTTCTCTTTTCCTTTACTTGTTACTCAAATTTTCTATTTTTCCAATTTTGTTCTCTTTCCCTCTACCAAATCTCTATTTCTTCCATTTGTCCTTATGTTTCCATAGAACACTAGCTATGATAGTGTTTCTCTTCCTATGAAGAATGATGAGTGGGATGAGTAAAGGAGGAAGGTCATTCTTAGGAAACTCATTTTCTTCTTCCTCTCTCCTCTTCGTTGTAAGGAACCTCTTTTCTTGTAAGCTAAAACTCTCTATAACACCTAATGATAATTAACAACTTAAAATTTGCCTATCTTTGTCACTAGAGGGGTTACACTAAGGATAACTAACCTGGTTTATCTAGAATCTCAAAAGACCATGTATCTTGGCACATACAATAACCAAACTATGCTAACTGAAAATATGAAGCAAAACATGCAAAGATAGAAGGGAGACTATAGCAACCATAGACTTCACACACAATGTAACTATTGAACTCTACATATAGTAACCATAGACCACTTATCCACTTAGTTTTAATAAATTAATATCTAGTATTATTAACAATTAACATAATATCAAACATTTAATTAATGTATATAAATATAGTAATATGCACATATATTGATTAAAAATATTTTATATATCTAAATATTTATATTTTAATTATCTAATTTTCAGTAATTAAATGTAATAAATACAAATAAATTTATCGCTATATAGTCCAAGACGTTTTGGATAGACAAAAAAAAAGTGTGCAACTATATAAAATTATGGATATTATTATATTCATAATACTTAGCATGACATACTAACAAAATTAGGAGTTAAAATGGATTATATAGTTTATAATAAACAATTGATTATATATATATATATATATATATATATATATATATATATATAATGAAATGAATTTTCTTTTTTAATAGTTAGAATTCAAATTTAAAATATTTTGTATTACATTTAAAACATTTATGTGAAATATCAATTAACAAATTAAAATTTAAAAAAAATTATAATATTGTAAATTTATTTAAATATTACTTGAACATGATTTGAATATTAAAATTCTATGTAATTAATTTCTACCTTAATATATCATATATGTCTTCTACTAGTTAAAAGTAATATTCACTATATCATGTAAATATTCAAGTAAAAGAAATATTTAATTACCAAAGAAAATTATAAAATAATTTTAAATCTACATAATGGATAATATTAAATTAAATACCTAAGGTATTATGGGATTTCCTTAGTGTAGACGATAGACATATTCTGAATACCTATATGTTAAACTTTTAAGAATTTTCAGATATTTTTATAATTCCATTAGCAACTGTGTTTTTAAAAGTAGTTTTTTAACATTGACATTCCTAATTATGTTTCAAAATTAGTTTATCGAGCTCATTCTTAAGAAAAATCATGAGAATGAGAAAGTCTAAATGACCAGCAAACAGAGTTGAAGAATATAATTTCATTTTTTGAAATTTTATTTTCATCATTTTGAAAAAAAGTTCTAGATATTATTTAAAATAAATATTTTTATAATTTCGATAACATAATATTCCAATGATCGACCCATTTATCTCATTCATCTTTTGACATTTATGTGGTATAATTATATTTCCCTGTATCACAATAAATGGTTGAATAATGTTACTTCATTAAAAAGTGGAAAAATATATCACTAAAGCATTAAATATTATATTTTTGCGTATAAGAGTGAATGGTTGAATGGTGTTACTTCATTAAGAAGTGGAAAAATCTATCACCAAATCACTTATTTATTATCTTTATTCCTAAAAGTTAGGTTAACTAGGTCATTTGAAATTAGTATATTTCATTTGTTATTAAAGTTCAAAAAATATTGTAATACTAATAAAAAGTGATATTCTTTAACTATTATGTATTATGGGAAGCTTATTATGAAAGATTATTATAAGCCACCAACTAAAAATTACTATTTAAAAACTTGTAATGTATGACAAGTGCTTCATATTAAGCACATCTAGAAAGAATATTTTCTTTCCCTACTGGTTATTAAGTATATGAATTTAATTTCAATTATCTAATTTTTGAAATGATTTAAAATTCTAAAAACTAAACTTTTTATAATGAAAATTCAACTAATCAAATAAAAGTAAAACTTTAAACAAATTTAATTATTACAGTGGAATTCTCCATTAAATCTGAGGAAAGAAATTTAGACTTTTCATTTTGAAATAAATAATGAAGAATCTTGAATTTACTTTAAACTAATTAAATTATAATAACATAATATTTCATTAAATTTAAGGAAAACATTTTTAGATTTTTCATTTTAAAATAAATAATAAACGAGCTCTGTATTTGAACTAACCTGGAAAAAACATATTCATATTTTCATTTTAAAATAAGTCAAGAATAAACTCCTAAATTTGAACAATTTTGCATTTGTCAAATTCCCACCGACTTACCATTTGTCAAATAAGACGATATAAATGGCAATTACACTGGTACAGTTCACATAATTAAAATATAAACTCCCAAATGTCAAATATTCATATATTAATAATATTAATAATGCTCATGGTTTGATGGGAAGATGTGCTGAGAGTCAAGAGGCACCAAAATTCTTACAACTTAAAGCTCTCATCACCAATAGAAGTGTTTGGTTCATCATTCTTTGTTTAAGAATACTTCCTCACTTTACACGCTATCCATGTGCTTTAAAACTGATCTTTTAACAACATCAAATTTCCAAAATTCATTTAAGACTGATCTTTTAACGATAGAAAATTTGCAAAATTTATTTCAATCATAGAATCCAGTTAGCATAGTGTAAAATCAATTAATTTGCTAATACAAGATTAGGTTTCCTATTATTTACCATACCTATTCCATCATTTTCTAGAAAAACTAAATGCACATGTAGACTCGTATCTATTTTTAAACTGAAATTTATAACAAAATTCCATTGCACCTTTTTAAACGGATTTACCTACAGTTCAGCTTGGCTTAGCCACCATTGATGATATTTATATCTACGGTGATAATAACTTTGCCTTTCGAACAATTCCTTTTGTGTTTTCCACGGTAAATCATGACCCTCCTTTGCTTTATCCAAAGGTGAAAGTCCAAATTTGTTTTAGTGGTATCATCTTCCTATTTGACTGTGGAATTTCCGCTCTACTGAAAGCACAACTACAGTTCCATAGATTGAAACAATCTTGATCCATCACCAAGAATAGCACTAAGGTAAGATTGATCAATTATATACCTGAAATTGTCATCGCTCAGTCAGTTTGGTCCGAGTTCGAATCCCATTAATATGAAGAAATGCAGAGGACCTACCTGGTTATAATTCAACTCTTTTTCATTGGAATCCGATGCAGAAATCGTGCCCACGGGCTTACCGCGAAAATACACGAGCAACCACCGGTTCCCAGGCATAAGCATCCATGGGATACGAATCGGAAACCCGTGTTTGGATACCCTTCATTGAATCCTGATTCAACGACATTAATTCACTGCAGTCTATGCTTTTTGTGCTCTCCAGCGTTCTGATCGGTAGTAGGCAGGGTTCGTCGGAGAGACTTTTCCCGTTCTGATTGCTGCCCTGTTCCCTTCGGGCAGGGTTCGTCGGAGAGACTTTTCTCGTTCTGATTGCTGCCCTGTTCCCTTCGGGCAGGGTTCGTCGGAGAGACTTTTCTCGTTCTGATTGCTGCCTTATTCCCTTCGGGCAGGTGGATGCCAGAGCAGGTGGAAGCCAGAGCGGAGCTGAAGATACTGGGGGCGAATTATTCCATAAGCCCTTCCATTCTTT
>JAXQQM020062457.1:0-51808 GCA_034641835.2 Pinus albicaulis | reverse complement strand
CATATCATGTTGCTTCTTTCTACATTCATTAGAATTATGCCCATATTTTTTACAATAGTGACATTGGACATTGGATTTATCATACCTTTGTCCTCGTACTCTCGCCCACTTTGTTGGTCGCCTTGGCCGTGGATGTGATTTTTGATCAGACCTTTCCATGTGAATGTGAAGGGTTGTCCCTTCCACCTCTGTTTTGGCTTCTGCCTCTTCCTCTCTTATTTCCTTTACCTTGCCCTCTTCCTCTTCCGAAAGACATCTAGGTCTTAAAGGCATGCTCAAGAGATGAGTTTTCACTCCCACCCAATCTCTGTTTATGGGTCATTAGTGATGCATGAAGTTCATCCACTGAAAAATTTGTGAGATCCTTAGTCTCCTCTATGGTGGTGAAAATCACATCAAATCTTGAGGGTACACTTCTCAAGAGTTTTTCAACAATCCTCTTATCTTCAAGAGTCTCTCCATGAGATCTTATTTGTGTGACCATTCCAATCGCATGAGTGAAGAATGAGTCAATATTATCTGTCTCTTTCATACAGAGAGTCTCAAAATCTCTCCTTAGCAATTAAATTTTTGTTGTCTTGACTTTTTCCATGCCTTGATAGGCTGTCATAAGAGCCTGCCATGCTTCTTTGGATCTTAGCTGTCGCTATCCTCGGAAACACACTCTCATGCATCGCTTTGATACAAGAAGAAAAGAGCCTTGGCATCTTTCTTCTTATTGCTCTTTAATAACTCTCTTTCGCCCGAGTTAACATATTAAACTCAAGTTCATCCGTTGGCCTCTTCAAAGCCATCCTCAACAAATTACCATAAGTCTTGGGAGACAAATAAAGCCTCATAAAAGTGCTGACCGCAGTCATAATTTTTCCCATTAAACATTGGGAGATGGATATTTCCCATACCCATACCAGTGTTGGAGCCAGCCATTCTACACTCTTAACTATGATTCAAAAACAACACTTGATTGTGTATATAAAATAACTCACTGTTCTGCAACAGTAACAAAAAACTATATAGAGAAATACCTTTGGATTCTTTTTGGCTGAGTCTTCACACTGCTGGAGAAGATGTTGCAACTAAGAAATCCTTTCCTTCAGCTTATTTGACCTTCAAATAGCCTGGACTAGCTTTGATACCATGTTGGAATTTTTCAAAATTCCAAAATAATAAAACTGCCTTCCTTAACACAGAGAAATATTCAGAATTTCATCTACAGTGACAGAGTTTCAATTCAGAAAAAATTGTATTCCATATAAAAAAATTGCTATTACAGATTCTTCCTTTCTTGGAGGGATTACAAACAGTTTATCTGCTGCAAACACAGTGTAAACTATCACTCTCTGTCTCACACAGAGAAATGCTCTATCTCTAAAACAACAACAATACACTGCTGTGCATACTCTGTTTTTCAAAAAAAACTTTGTTGTTCTGTGTAATGAAAATTACAACTCTCTGTCTCTGTCTTTTAAAATACGTTGTTGTGCATATATATATATATATATATAAAAACATTACAATACAAACACACTGTTGTTATGTGTATATCAAAATATCTCAGCCCTGTTCAATTAATGTCATTAATTGAATCAACCAAAAAATTCACCACTTGACAATCTTCATGGCTTCATTAACTTCTGTCAGCACCGCTCTAAGATGCATTGATGGCAAATTGACTTGGTGGCACCCAGATTTTTCTTCTCCCGCACTGCTGTGCTTTCATAAAAACTTTTACTGTGTATTACAAAATTATTACAAATAATACACCTCTCTCTCACATCAATAAGTACACAAAATTTACCGTGTATTGCAATACAATTTATGCCTCACAGGCTTATCACAGTTTCTAATATATATGATGCGTATATATATTAATTAAAACAAATAACAAAAATAAAACATTAAAACCAACTATGTTTTATAATATGTGCGATGGGCAAATATTAAACCCGCAACCATTTGTTAAAACCAAGTATATTCTCGTCGATGAGGTAAGCAACAATTCCGATGGGTTCATTCTCTCACGGGCCGACTAGCGACCCCCCGCGGACTTGAATACCGCTTGGCCTCTTCTGCCGTTTGGTTATGGGGCAGTTGGAAATTAATTCCAACATGATTGTGGATTTTTGGAGCGGGGCTAAGGTAAGTCGATTTGTGAATTTTAATGCATTTTTCGCTGTGATTTTTGGTGTTGGCTAGCTGAACTTAGAGCCATTTTAGGGCTCTATGAGATTGTGAGGGTTTCAAGAATTTGTTTCGGCAATGGCTTTTAGGTGTACTCACAGCTTGCCTCGCCCCATCAAAAGCGAGCAGCTTTTTAACATTGGGACTGGCGTGGACGTGGAGTATAAACGAAGAACATAAGAAAAAAAATATGTGAATATATATATATATATATATATATATATATATATATATATATATATATATATATATATTATTACAGAGCGCCATAAGAATACCTGTAAGTGAACGAAATAAGTGAATGTCTGAACTTTCTTATTGTCAAGTTCTTGTTTTAAGGAGGCCAAACATACATTTACTTTATTCAAGTTGCCGAGGGTGAGTAACCACTTTTCATATCACTCTATTTTCATATCTCTTCTCATAATATTAATTAACAAATATCATTAGAATTCTACTAAAAATAGAAATATAATAATTGAAAAACAAGCTACAAATTATAATTAATGAAAGCAAGCCATCTCAATGGACTGGTTTTGCAAGTAAGACAATGGAGATGGTAGTTTTTTAGTCCGTGCAAAAAGAGTGATTTATTTGATGGGCAAGGCCAACCCCCCTCCTTGTCGTTCCAATTATTGTTTACCGTTGGCATGGAGGGAAGTTGCTTGTGGCAGCTTGGACTCAATTTGTTGCCATAAAATTGGAAATTCAACTCTGTTTATGATAAAACATCATATATGGTTTAGAAGTAAAAGATAGAGAGCTATCAGCAATTGATTGGGGGCGTTTGAGTTGAAGCAGTTGAATTTATTTTACCTCAATGGTATATTTTGGAATATATATTCAAAAATATTTTGACATTTAATAGAGAGAAAGAAGATATAAGTAACACCGGATTCCAAAATAGATATTCCAGATAAAAATAACTTGTTAAAGCAGGAGATTCATCTTTGGAAAATATATGCCATATATTCCCTTAAATGGCTTGCTTCATCCTCACTTATATTCCCTTAAATGGCTTGATTCATCCTCACTTATATTCCCTTAAATGGCTTGCTTAATCATCACTCTTGATCATGAAACCATCTTTAGAAATATGTTTTAAGTATTACTGCCTTTGTGTCTTGTAAACAATCTCAAAGATATGATACCGTGAAAAGGATTGAGAATGAAGACAGAACATTAAGAGTTGATGTCTTTCTCTTGCTAATAAAGTGCACACGCTAATTGAAAAATTTTGTAAGCTCTTTATTTAACCTAGATATATCCTATTCCAGTGATAACATAACCTATTTCCAGCTAGAACTTTAAAAAGCTTCCTGTAAGCGTTTATAAAACGTTAGCATAACGAAGCTACAAGTCGCATCTTCAAAACATATCGAATGTATATAGTTGAGTTTGTAAAGGTGAAACTTTTCTGGTGTTTCAGTATCTTACATTAAAATTTACAGACTTATATATATATATATATATATATACACTAAAGAGACCTGCTATGGTTTCTGCTAGGTAAGCTTTTAGCTGGTACCCATTCTATACAATATTCTGTTGCTATTGGTGGCATTTGAAGAATATTTAAGCTAGAACCCATGGAGGACAAATCAATGTTGCTTTTGGTGGCTTTCGATGAATATTTTTTATGCTGGTACCCAATGTGAGCACGATATTGTGGCTGTTGGTGGCTAGGGCTGTTATAGTTCTTATATTAGTGAGGTCATCGTTTCCAAGTACAGGGGACTGGTTTATAATGGTGAAGTTGGTTCAGAAGAGGTAAGATGATCGCCTGTTTTTGCCGAGCTGGAACCCATGAGAATATATGTTTGTTTTGATATTGGTGGTTGTTGATGCATGTTTTGATGCTGGTACCCAATGTTGACTATTTGTGCAAGTTTTTGGTGGTTAATGAAGGAGATCATTAGCTGGTACCCAATGTGAACATTTGTTGATCGCTTTTGGTGGCTATCAAATTTGCAATTGGCTGGTACCCAATGTGAACAAGTATATGTTACTTATGGTGGCTGTGGGCAAACCCAGGTTGCTGCGTTTTATCTCTTTTATTCCGTGGAGGTGTCTGTTGCTGATACCTTATTGGGATGGTCTCGGGTTTTCACATCTGTGGCATCGGATGTTGAATACCTCTGAAAATTAAGGTGATGCGAATCCGCATGGAGAAGTCGAGAAGTCGAGATGATAAGCATTAGCTTTGATTGCATGTGAGTTGGGGTAGTCGGTGCTCCCGCTGGTTTTAGATTGGGGTTTTTTCTCTCTGGTCGGTCTTTTGGTGCCCAGGTTTGTGGAAGCGGTGTATGTGGGGTGCTTATATTCCGCCCTTCCGGACCTGCCTTTGCGGGTGATGGTGGATTTTCCCTGGATGCCATGTTTGAGTTTACTGCCAATGCTGAGGGGTCTCTGGTTATTCCGGTTAGCCGTTTATTTTTCCGGCTAATTTGAATTGTTTTCAGGGGAGTTGGCTTTTCGAATTTCCCACCCCATTCGTCTGACATCGGCGGCGACTAGATTTATTGGCTCGTTGGTGATGGTTGTCTCATTTAATGACATATTCGTTCACCAACTCATCATTTAATGACATATCCGTTCACCAACTCAACATTGTCCGGTCGCCCTCTCAACAGTGACCGTTCACCAACCGTTTTCACCAATTCATCAGTGTTCAAGTTATTGTTTCTTGGATTGTCTAGTTTTTGATCCGAGCGACTCTAGTTATGTGTTGCGGCTTGTCTCTGCTGATATTCCTAAATCGGATCTCCCCCGAATTTATCTGAACTGGCTTGGGGATCGTGGCTTTTTGCTCTTCGGGCTTGCTGCTTTATTGATCTCAGGATTTACGACTTCACTGCCACTATTTCCTTTTCCGATGGTCCTTGTATCCTCGATGGATCCCGGAGTTTATCAGTTTTCTGATCTTTCGAATTCTGTTGCATCGGGTATATGCAAGGTCCGGGTGGCCGATGTGCTCAATATTCGTCAGGACATATCATATCCTTTCGATCCTGGATCTGAAAGGAACGCCGATCTTGGTTGGATGCAGTAAGGTGTCGGATCTCTGGATCGAGTTGGGGAGCCGGATCTCCCCCAATCATGGGGACCAATCTCATCGTTGTTCGGGTGCTATTTTGTTTTCAGGACAGTTCATCAAGCGAGCCTGTTTTGGTGTGCAGGGTTTTTGGTTTTGTCCAGGGCTGCTTTTTCTTCTTCAAGTGGATCAGGCATTTTTATCAAGCGACTTGGATTCCATATGTCATGCGTGCATGATGTATTACAAGCGAGCCTGATTTGGTGTTTGCCTAGCGAGACAACCTTTTATCAATCGTGGAGACACTATGGAACTCACCTTTTTGTTTGCCTTCTTTCATTTCAATTATCTTTCATTTCCTTATTATCATGAATATGATGCTGCATATTTTCTCTGCTGGTTCTTTTCAATGTATACAGGGATGATCTCGTGGGTATGTTTTATACTATCCGTAATGTTGTTGGCCATGAACATCGAATAACTTCTCATCAGAAGTGTATTCTGGATGTATTTGGTATATGGGGTTTTCTCGCTGTTTTAAATAACAGTTTGAGAATGTATTGATGATCATGTACTGTCATATATTTCTTTTAATATATACATCATTTTTTTCCTTCTGAAAATATACTAAAGCTTTGACTATAATGTGAAAAAAATGATCAACCTTTTTTGGGTAAGTAATACATAAAATTATGATTAAAAAATTAAATAGTGGAAACCAAATTGAAATAAATTCTAGATAAGATTATGATTAAAAATCTAAATAGTGTGAAATAATTTGAAATAAGTTTCGCGCAAAGTATCATTTATTTAAATTTAATATATAATTAATTTAAATATATTTAATCATGTAATAATAAATTATAAATAACACTATTCGTATTTTTATTATTTAAATTTTATTTATTTTTAAAGTAAATGTGAGTCTATAAAAGTATTTATTAACTTAGTGTACATCACGGAATGGTTTCTACATGTTTTTCATATTATTACTTGTGAAGTTTTTAGATAAATGGAGTTGATATTATTAATGACACTTGCCTTAAAGTCATAGATGTAACTGATAGTATTTAAGTGTAAGTTTAAATGAAATTAATATTATTTGTGTATTTTTAGAAATGGCTTGTTATATTTAAGGTTTTATTTTAATATTTATTATTGTTTTTTATAAATAATTGTTATTTGAGTGATTGTTATATTCTCTTTTATTTCATTCTTTAATTGATTATGTTATTTCTTCATTTTTTTTGTCTGTTTATGCATTAATACATAAATAAAGCACTTAACAGATCTATTTTTTGAGGCTTAATACTTCACATATGTTGATAGTTGTTTAAAATTAGGGTATTTTATAATTTACTTATCTATGCAATAGTACATCAATACAATAGGAATGAAATCCCTTGTTTTCCATGCCACTAGTACAACATGTCTTAATAGTTGTTTAAGATTCTAAGGTTGTGTGTCTTTTAGTGACATGAATTTCAATTATAGTAAAGGTTTTGGGCCTGTTAGAGTCCTCTTGGAAGACTAGTACAAGTGACTATCAACACATGTGTAAGTAATGGGAACACATGTATAATTAATGGGAATTATTTGCATCTTCTTTGTACAGTGGTGGTCAAAGCATAAGTTAACTTCTAAGAGGCATAACATTCTCATATGAAGTTCAATTAAGAAAATCATTGGATTATTGGAAATCTATGGATGATACAATTAAGATTTTGTAACATCTCATGAATTACTAAAACTACAGAGTTGAACATGAATAACATTGGGTAGAGTAGCTATAAGAATTAAATTGATGGAGTGTTTGAAAGACATGAAGAAGAGGAAGACATTTTGGTGGAGAAAGACATCTAAGAACTAGTAGAAGTTCCATGGAGGATGGAGTGGGTTGGGATGTATTATATAGATTAACTAAGTGCACTATGGAAAAAGAGATAAATTTATTTAGGTGAAGAGGAAGTAGAATTCCATTTCTACACATGAATGAGAGTTCCCACATGGAAAATATTGGGACGCATTATCATGATTAACTAGGTGCACTATGGAAAAAGAGATACATTTATTTAGGTGAACAGGAAGTAAAATTCCATTTCTGGACATGAATGAGAGTTCCCGCATGGAAAAATAAGTATATTCACTTGATTTTACATCGTTGTACAGATTATATGTGTTACAATTGGGATTGTAAAATTCCATTTCTAGACATGAATGAGAGTTCCCACGTGGAAAAATAAGTCTATTAGTTGGATTTTACATCGTTCTAAAGATTATATGTGTTACAAATTAGATCATACAAGAATTTATGTTGGTGTTAGTAAGGAGTTCCCGAGATAAAGTTGATATAGTTTTGAAAAGAAGTACCACCCTCATAAGTATCACAAAATGATTTAGTGGTGAATTTAACCACACATATTTGATTGAAAATAAAATGTGGGTTCTCCTTTTGAACCCAACCCAATTAATAAGAATAAGGATGAACAACATTAAGGATGCCAAGATGGTGGATGATATCATGGGCTATGAGGTTTCTTTGGCTACTGATTTCCAAAATCACGGTAGTATCTTCGTTTTCAACTTCGAAGTTATGTGTAAAGAGAGATGCATGATAAGTATGGGATAAATCATGTGATTAATTATCCACCGAGACTATCCTGATCACGTATCAATTCGAATTCATATGCAACACATAATCTCTTCCACTCAGATCATCACACATGCGGAAATAAAACAAGCGATAGCACATCAAATCATCATACACATTAACACAGTATGTATGGGGAAAGCTTATAGCTGAAAACCCCGCAGCTATTGTGTATATTATAATGGAGAAAACATGTAACAAACTCAATACAATACTCCTCACAAGTACTCAGTACTATCTCATGAAGTTACACACAAACTAGCTTGGTTTTGAACAAGTCACGGGTTCAAAACACATCCACTAATTGCCTGCCTCTATTGCGCAATCATGGCCTATCTAAATAGAGATCCAAGGTTCGAATCTCCTTGGCTTGACATCGCAATCATCATGGGCAATTGCCTCCAAGTGTGGTGCAAATCTCATGCACAACTGATGTCCCAACTGATAGCTGTACTCACCCTTTCATCTACCTCTTCCACTGGTCTCCACTGAACTGTCCATGCACTGTAGTGAACTGATGTGTTATTGAGTTGAATAATGAGTTACTAATTAATGAATTAAATAATATTTAATTCACTCCACTCATTACTAGTTGATTATCTAGTTAAACTAATCTCAACTAGTTCAACTAAGTTAAACCGAACACAACTCCACCAACTGTCTCATCAACTCCACCAAACTTTTGCCACTGAAGTCCTAACTGAAGTCAACCATGCATGAGCTCACCAAACCCCTAGGAATAGCGTAATTCCTCTGTCAGATGCATGAGCCACTTCCAAGGCTCGAACCGAAGTGCTCCAAGAGAGTAAACTGAAGTTTATAGTCCAAATATTATTAAGGGTAAATAATATTTGACTTCCCTATTTTAAGGAGAGGCAGTCTAAAAATAGACTTCGACCTATAGGTCCAAAAAATAGAGTCCCATCTATTTTTACCAACATGACCAATACTCCAAGAATAACATACTGCAACCCCCGGACCATGCTCCATATGTCTAAAAATAGACATAGTCTAAAAATAGACTTTGCGCCAGAATTTGCCTGCGGGCCCACTTAGTGAAGGCGACTTCATTTCACTAAGCCCCATCATCTTGCTGCATTCTCAACACTCCCTCTCAGCAAGATATGGATTATCTGCAATCCCTATCCTGCCTCTGTGGAATTCGAACTTGCTCCTGGTGAGCGCCTTCGTCAGGATGTCGGCATCCCGATCCTCCGTGGGAACATATGAAAGCATCATGATTCTCCGCTGAACACAATCTCTGATATGATGGTACCTGATGTCGATGTGTTTGGACCTATCATGAAATACTGGATTAGCCAAGAGTTTAATGCAACTCTGGTTATCACAGTAGATCACTGTAGGCTCCAAATGCAACCTGAACAAACCTGCGAGGATCTTCCTCATCCAACTAGCCTCACATGCAGCCAAGCTAGCTGCCATGTACTCGGCCTCTGCTGAACTGAGTGCCACGGATCTCTGCTTCCTGCTGTACCAGGAAACTGCTGTCGACCCAATGCTGAAAACTCCTCCAGAAGTGCTCTTCCGGTCCGTTGGACTCCCTGCCCAATCTGCATCAGTGAAGCCAGAAAGCTTAGCTCCATCCTCCTGTCTGTACCATAGACCATATCCCGATGTGCCTCTGATATAGCGCAATACATGCTTGCCCGCCTTCCAAAAGAGCTTGGTAGGCTTAACCATAGCTTGCGAAAGCTGGTTAACTGGATAGCATATATCGGGTCGAGTATTGACCAGATACATCAACGACCCCACCAACTGTCGATAGACAGTGGCATCCACTACCTCCTCCGAAGTAGCATCTCCCTTCCTCCAACCTCCAGGAAGAGGGGTATCAACAGGCTTGCAGCCTCGCATGTTGAACCTCTCTAGAATCTCCCGGGCATACTTGCCCTGAGAAACAAACAGTCCTCCACTGCGCTGCCAAATCTCCAATCCCAGGAAATAATGAAGTATGCCCAGGTCCTTCATCTCAAACTCTCGTGCAAGATCCTCCTTGCATGAAAGTATCAACTGCTCGTCGCCAGTCAAAATCAGATCATCTACATACAGTACGATGATCAACAGCTTCCCCTCCACCACAATCTGGTACAGGTTTGGATCTGCCTCACTCTTGGAGAATCCAAGCCTGGTGAAGTAGCTGTCTATCCGAGTGTACCAAGCACGAGGTGCTTGCTTCAGCCCATACAGTGCTCTCTTGAGTCGGCACACATGCGACTCACTGCTGAAGATCTCAAAACCTTCAGGCTGCTCTATGTACACCTCCTCCTCAATAACTCCATTGAGGAACACAGTCTTCACATCCATCTGATGGATGTGCCACCCCATCCGCACTGAGAGAGCAAGGATTGTCCGTATGGAAGAGTACCTTGCGATAGGTGCAAAGGTCTCCTCATAATCGATCCCCTCGATCTGTGAGAAGCCACGGGCGACAAATCTTGCCTTGTACTTCTCCACACTCCCGTCAGCCGCCTGCTTCACTTTGTAGACCCATCTCGAGCCCACCACTGATTTCCCCTCCGGTCTTGGGACAATCTCCCATGCACTGTTTCTGACGATCGAATCATATTCTTCGATCATGGCATCTACCCATGCGGGTTCCTCCACAGCTTCCTCAAAAGAGGATGGCTCCATCACGACACATTGACTCACAAGAGCCATGTATCCAGTGTACCGATCCGGTGACTGCCTCTGTCTGCACTATGCTGTAGGTGGTCCTACAACCTTCTCTGCATCTCGAGCCAGTCGCTCAGCTTCTGTAGTGCGCATGCGCCCTATGATGGTTGGCGCTGCCTGGGTGGTTTCTTCCACCTCCTGAACCTCCTCTTGTGGCTGATCCACATCTGGAAGCTCCTCCTTAGGAACTAACAGCTCCTCATCTGCATGCAAGTGTAGTTCCCTCTCAAGCGAACACTGCATGGCTTTCTCCTCCTGAAACTTGATATCCCGTCGCACAACAGTCTTGCGACTGTCGGACAAATACACCCGATAGTTGTGGGGTGTATCAGTGTACCCCACAAATATTCCAACCTCAGCGATTGGATCCAGCTTCCTTCTTGCATCCTTCGTCACATGCATGTAGACAGGAGAGCCAAAGATCCGCAAATGGGAAATGTCAGGCCTCTTGCCAGAATAAGCCTCCTCCGATGTACTCATGCCAAGAACCTTGTGAGGACAACGGTTCTGCACATACACTGCTGTATTTCATGCCTCAGCCCACAAGTGAAGGGGTAGGCCCCGATCATGCAACATCGCCCGTGCAGCACCCACGATCGTTCTGTTCTTCCGCTCAGCCACCCCGTTCTGCTGTGGGTTATGGGGTGCGATGAGCTCTCTCCGAATCCCTTCTGCGCTGCAGAACTCCTTGAATTCAGCCAAGATGAATTCACCACCGTTATCACTCCTTAGAGCAATCACCTTCTTTCCCGACTCCTTCTCGACCAGTGCTTTAAACTCACAGAACTTCGCGAATGTATCGCTCTTCTTCTGCATGAAGAAGATCCAACACTTTTGAGAGAAATCATCAACAAAGATCACGTAGTACTTGTGCTTTGCTGTCGAAGCAACTGAGAAAGGACCACACACGTCTGTGTGAACTCTCTCAAGGATCGTCGTGGCGCGACTATCCTTCTCGTGAAAGGTGGCTTTCACATACTTCCCCAAGGTATACCCCTTGCACTGATCTGACTGCGCAAGAGTGCCCTTAGGAAGCCCAGTAGAAATCTGCTGCAAGATCTTCAAAGCTCCATGGTGAAGGTGGCCCAATCTCCTGTGCCACAGTTCGCCCTCATCATCCCGGCTCACCACTTCTCCCGCCTTGCATGCCATTGCTGCGCAACCATCTACTTGCAACTGATAAAGGTTCTTGGTTCGAACCCCTATCTTCCAGGTCTCTCTAGTAGTATTATTGCGCAGGAAGGCCTTTCCTTCGCTGAAGACCACATCATACCCCTTATTTTCCAACATCACCATAGAGATCAAGTTCTTCTTCAATCCAGGTACATGCATGACATCCTTCAACACGAAGGGTTTACTAGACTCCCTCTGAAAGGATATGGTACCGATACCAGTCGCACTGTATCTACCATCATCGCCCATCTCGATGTGCACACCCAGATCTTTGTCCTCCAGATCTGAGAACAAATCCCGATCTCCCGTCATATGAAATGACGCACCGATGTCCAAGAACCACACCGATCCCATCACATTTGAAACCAAGCATGCGATCAGTGAAAATTCAAGCTCGAACTGCGAAGCCAAAGCTTCTCCATCTGCAGATCTTCCCGCTTGCTTGTTTTTCTTCTTCTTTGGACAATTGGTAGCATAATGTCCGTGATCATGGCAGTGAAAACACTTCACTTTCGCCATATCCCGCTTCTTGCCCTTTGCACCAGAATGAGAGGTTTTCTTACCCTTCCCCTTCTTTGCTTTGGCAACCAAAGCGCAGTTTTCTTCATCAGCTCCCTTTGATGAAGATCCATCTCGAGTAGTCCTCCTTATCTCCTCCTGCATGAGATCCGCCCAAAGGCGCTCCCATCCCGGCAACTTCTCTCGACCATTGACACTATCTTGATATGAGTGCCAAGCCTTCAGAAGACCAAGGAGAGCCAGGTCGACCATGTCCTCATCTTCGACAGTCACCCCCACACTTCCCAGCTCATCTCTGCATTGAGTGAACTTCGTGAGGTATTTGGCGATACTGTCGCCTTTCTCCATCTTGATGTTCCCGAGCTTATCTTTGAGCGCCAGCTTCCTTTGGTCGCTCTTACTCTGGAATAGATCCGTCAAAGCTTTCCACATTAAATATGGAGAAGCCTTTCCATGCAGGCTGGATACAATATGATCCTTGACGCCCTCCAATAGGATCCTTCGACATTTCGCCATCTTCTTTTGCCAGGCTTTGACTTCAGCAAGATCAGTGGGCTTTTGGACATCCATATCCACGAACTCCTTCAGTCCATTATCTTCTAATACTACCTCCATGCGATCCTTCCATGCGACATAATTCGAACTGCCTTCAAGAGCATATTCGAGTCGCAAACCGTTGAAAGACATTTTCAACTCCGGCACCAAGAAAACAAAACTGCTGCAAAATTTGAATTCTAACTCAAAGCTCAACCACCCTTGATCTGTGAGAAAAAATTATTTCTAGCACAGAGATCGACTGCAGGGGCATTTACTGGATATATCACCTTTCAAAGGAAAGGATGGATCTAGAGGCTACCTGGCCCGCATGCAGACTCTGTCTACCGAAATAAGTTTGTAATCACTGTGATGATCAATCTTTGCTTCAATCGCTCCGATACCATGTAGAAATTTGCTGAATAATGATTAATTATCCACCGATACTATCCTGATCACATATCAATTCGAATTCATATGCAACACATAATCTCTTCCACTCAGATCATCACACATGCGGAAATAAAACAAGCGATAGCACATCAAATCATCATACACATTAACATAGTATGTATGGGGAAAGCTTATAGCTGAAAACCCCGTAGTTATTGTGTATATTATAATGGAGAAAACATGTAACAAACTCAGTACAATACTCCTCACAAGTACTCAGTACTATCTCATGAAGTTACACACAAACTAGCTTGGTTTTGAACAAGTCATGGGTTCAAAACACATCCACTAATTGCCTGCCTCTATTGCGCAATCATGGCCTGTCTAAATAGAGATCCAAGGTTCAAATATCCTTGGTTTGACAGTGCAATCATCATGGGCAATTTCCTCCAAGTGTGGTGCAAATCTCATGCACAATTGATGTCCCAACTGATAGCTGTACTCACCCTTTCATCTACCTCTTTCACTGGTCTCCACTGAACTGTCCATGCACTGTAGTGAACTGATGTGTTCTTGAGTTGAATAATGAGTTACTAATTAATGAATTAAATAATATTTAATTCACTCCACTCATTACTAGTTGATTAGCTAGTTAAACTAAGCTCAACTAGTTCAACTAAGTTAAACCGAACACAGCTCCACCAACTGTCTCATCAACTCCACCAAACTTCTGCCACTGAAGTCCTAACTAAATTCAACCATGCATGAGCTCACCAAACCCTTAGGAATAGCGTAATTCCTCTGTCAGATGCATGAGCCACTTCTGTAGCTCGAACTGAAGTGCTCGAAGAGAGTAAACTGAAGTTTAGAGTCCAAATATTATTTAGGGTAAATAATATTTGACTTCCCTATTTTTAGGATAGGCAATCTAAAAATAGACTTCGACCTATAGGTCCAAAAAATAGAGGTCCATCTATTTTTACCAACATGACCAATACTCCAAGAATAACATACTGCAACCCCTGGACCATGCTCCATATGTCTAACAATAGACATAGTCTAAAAATAGACTTTGCGCCAAAATTTGCCTGCGGACCCACTTAGTGAAGGCGACTTCATTTCACTAAGCTCCATCATCTTGCTGCATTTTCAACAGTATCTTTGTTTTCAACTTCGAAGTTATGTGTGAAGAGAGAGGCATGATAAGTATGGTATAAATCATGTCATTAAGAGTAATGAATCATTTATAGATGCAGGATTTAGTATGTGCATGAACTCAAACTACAAAAGAAGTAACAGGTGTATTTGAGTCCATCTCTTGCTAATCCATAAAGAACATTTTAGCATTCTTGGGAAACTAGTGGACACGTTATTCACTAGATGAATGACAGAGTCCATCTCTTCTAATCCATAAAAAACACTTTAGCATTCTTGGGACACTAGTGGACGTGTTATTCACTAGATGAATGATAGGTGTGTTAGCATAAAACATTTAGAAGGTGTACCAAAAAGGCATTGAAATTAAATTTTGAATTTTATTATTTTCATTTCCAAATGACCCCGATCCACTCTAAGGAAAAAAATCCACTCGAAGGAATCACTTCATGTCAACTCAATCACCAAGCTTGGCCTTGAGGGTAAAGCAGTAACATGTGTATTAGAGTCCATCTCTTGATAATCCATAGACAACACTTTAGAATTCTTGGGACACTATTGGAGATGTTATTCACTAGATGAATGATAGGTGTGTTAGCATAAAATATTTTGGAAGATGTACCAAGAAGGCTTTGAAATTAAATTTTAATTTTATTATTTTCATTTCCAAATGACCTCAATCCACTCTAAGGAAAAAAATCCACTCCAAGGAATCACTTCATAGCACCTTAATTACCAAGCTTGGCTCCTAGGGTGTTCAAAGTATTGAATCCATGAACTCTCAATAGAAAAGGTACTTCATGCCAGCTCAATTACCAAGCTTGGCCCCGAGGGTGTTCATAGTATTGAATCCATGAACTCTCAATAGAAAAGGTACTTTAACTACACCAAGCTTGGTCCCAAGGGTGTTCACAGTATTGAATCCATGAAATCTCAATAGCAAATGTACTTTAACAACGATGACTCGACCAATCACGAAAAATTTCTAGGCTAGAATATTATTACTTTAATTACATAAATATGTGGCTAATTATATTTTTAAAAAAATCATATTATTTTTATTTAGAATGTTATTGCAACAATATTGCATGAAACAAAAATAAATAGTACAAAGAAAAATTCATTTGTGAAATGATGATGATGACGATAAAAACAACAATAATAATGGTGACAATGATGATGAAAACAATAAAGAATACAAATACTTGATGATGATGATGATGATGACGATGATGATGATGATGATGGTGATGGAAACAATGATGGAAATAGTTCTTGGACCTTAACAAGGTAAGAGAGTACATAACTTTATTTAGAATTTTTCAATGTTCTTAGAAATCATTAAGAGAAGAATTCCAAGACCTTCATAGTTTTAGTGAGTTATAATGTTCAAAAGGTTGGCAGTCTGATAAATATTTCTAAATATTTTTAAATTTTGGTCTACCTCAGTATATGTTAGAAAATATACTATTTTACATTAAATTTTGAATATTATTACTTTAATTACATAAATATGTGGCTATTTTTAAACATAAAAATATCTAGGATGGAGAATTTGGGCATCTATAATGGTACTTGCATCCAAAGCACGAAGAATTCGATGCTCTGTTTTACTTCAACAAATATTGGAAACATAAAGGAGAGGATCAAGTATTTACATTTACCCTCGTAGATTTTGAACTGTGGGCATTAAATCATGATTCACACTAATGGTTTGGATACCAGGAAATGAACCTAAGCCAGTGAAGGTAAAAGCTCACATTGATTTACGGCTAAACTATAACCCAACTAATAGATAAATTTTCAAAGTTATAATGCATGCCATGTTGAGTGGTCTATAGGGTCAGAAAAACATAGATGACCACCATTAACTGTTATATGATCGATCCCACCAGATTATATGGGGTCCAAGGTTTATGTGATTGCTTCCTCCCTTACTAACATTGCATGTACTTTCAATATTGTGCCTTGTGGGTCTTTTTTCGATTGTTGTTATGGTAGTTTCAATGTTGTGCCTCATCGATATTTTTTGGATTGTTGGTATGGTTTTTATTTATGTGGTGCTCTAATACTTTTATGTCTTACTCCCACGAAGAAATAGACTTATGTGGAAGATTTCATTCTACATTCATACTCTCCTTTATCCTAAAAAATTTAGGAATTGTCATACTGCACCTCACACAATAATAATTAGCAATAAAAAAATACATTTAACAACAATAACGCTCGTAGGTTTGAAATAAAATACATAGATCTATGGAGGAATGTTATTTTAATGTTGCAGGGTCAAGACTTATGGGTGAAGCTGGCATAGTTCAAGGTTGTGTTCCTAGGTGACTAGTCTGATACATTGGGTTCAAATTATCCATCGTCGCCGCTTGTGATTTTATGGTCATTTGATTAAGAAAACTACATAATAGGTTCACATGACTATGCATCAAGTTGTTTCAAGCTTATTGCATCCAAACTTTTTGGAATTGAATGTCATTGTTTGATTCATAGGATCTCGGAATTTGATTCCTACCTCTATTAACCTGCCATCTCTTCCATTGCTTGGCAATAAGATTATGAAAGTATTTCCAAATTATTTCTTGTTCGAGGGCATCAAAGAGATATTAAACTACATTCTTGATTATGAAAGCAACTCTCAGTACTATTGTTCTGTCAACAGCTAAAGCATCCACCTTGGCTTTCAAAATCATCAAAGGTTGGTTTGAAATAAGCAATGCCAATGTCAAGATTGCATAGCAAGAAAAAATTATCATTACTTCTACCACTTTGTATTCCACTTTGCAAATGGATATAGTGATTAATAGCCCTTCTTCTATTACATTTAAAATAAAGCGCATTTTTTTTTAGGCTCAACGTTGATGCATTAGCCAAGTTCATCAAATATTGTATTCTCCATTTCCACCTTCTTATCTTCCATGCTTTTTCCTTTATTAATTGGATAGGTTAAATATCCTTTATCCATTGATTTTTAGTTTAGGATTGCTTCAAATCAAGCATGCATATGCATAATAATTTTTTGCAACGCATTACTAATTTGAGTTCAATCATTATTTCCTTCTTGTAGAAATATTCTTCTATTTCCTCTTGTGCTTACTTCTATCTTCATAGTGCTCTCATGTGCATGTTTAATGTTTAATTTTTTACAATTCTATGGGTATTATTGTGGATGGGATGACTCTGTTATTTTTTGGTTGGAAGTCTGTGGATGTATGGATGTTAAATTCATGCATCTTGTTTCACTATTGCATGGAATGATAATACCAAGCATGTCATCAATCTACCTGCTTAGTATGTGTTTGATTGATTCAAATGGAATATAGTAGTTATTAGTTTTTCTATTAATTAACCTTCATGTGGTCAATTTTAAGGGTTGTTTTTATCTTTTCTGCTTTATCATGGTGACGGTCCATCTTGTACTAAATAAGAATTTTTTATTTGTATAGTGGGATTTGTGCAATTGATTCATGCTTAATATGAGCCATTTCAATTGATATCATGAAATTATTGCTAATGGAAATTTAATGGCAATCCTTTTGCTGCAAAATATATATATCTATGCATTCACTTTAAATTACTCTATAATATTGTTTTAATCCATGTAAAATGTATGAAATAATATTGAATTCTTTAAGACTGCATTTCAAAGGAATATGGTTGAGGTATTTTAATTTTAAGTTGTGAGCTAGCTGTGTGTTTTTATCTTCTACTTTCACTTTGACAGGAAAAGCAAAAGATGAATTCTAGATATGAAAGAAGTCGTGAAGGAAAACATGAATTTAAGACGTCAGAGCCGAAATCCTGGAAGATCAATGCACATTACAGAGATGGATCTTCGTGGATGGAGCCGTGAAGAATCAAATCAAGGGCTTCTTACTACAAACTCTTTCTTCACCTCCTCCAGATGCTCAATCTACCTCATCACAAGTTATAAAAAAATTGTTGCCATTGAGTTACCTCAAGGCGAGTGGCCAAATCTTATCAGGACATTATTACTCAACATGGGTGGCCCACAAATGGAACCACCCACGCATCCCAAACATACCACTCTAGAAACTCTTGCATATCTTTGTGAGGTGGTTTCTGCATATACTCTTTCTCGGGATCTTGTGAATTCCTTCATTACAGTTGTTGTGCAGAGAATGAATTCATCTAAGATTCGCAACGAGGTTAGTCTTGCTGCTACTTGAGCATTGTATAATTATTTGAATTTTTATCTAACGAATTTTTCTAATGATATAGAGAGGGATTGTATTATGAAAGTAGTATGTGAAACAAACTTGTCCCTAGAAGTAAGGATTCGAAAAGCTACTTTTGACTTCCTTGTGTTGATATCTTCTACAAACTATGAGAAACTTGTCCCTTACATGCAAGACATATTTTCTATTACAACAAAGTTTGTCAAAATAGATGAAGAGATATTTGCTCTTCATGTTATCAATTTTTGGAGTTTTGTATGTGATGAAGAAATTGATATACTAGAGGAATATGTAGGAGACGGTGATTTAGATGCGCCTTGATTTTATTTTATTAGGCAAGCACTTCCTGCTCTTGTGCCAATGTTATTAGAGTCATTTTTGAAAGAAGAAGAGGACCAAGATCAGGATGAAGGGGCATAGAATATTTCTCTAGTTGGAGGAAATTGATTGCATCTTGTTTCAAGAACCGTTGGAGATGACATTGTAGAATCTTTCTCTGCTTGGAGGAAATTGATTGCATCTTGTTTCAAGAACTGTGGGAGATGACATTGTCCCCCTTGTGATGCCATTTGTAGAAGAAAACATATCAAAGCTAGATTGGAGATGTTGAGAGGTGGATACTTATGCATTTGGATGAATTTTGGAGGGTCCATCACGTGATAAGCTTAATCCTCTTGTCAATGTTGCTCTCAACTTTATTCTCAATACAATGAAGGATAAGAATAGACATGTTAAGGACACAACTAAATGGACCCTTTGGAGATTATTTGAATTTTTCCACGGTTCAACAATGGAGACACTGTACTTTTTAAGTATATGACCTATTTTGGTGAACTACAAACAAGAGATGAAAGGGAATGGGAACAAAACAGGAAAAATGTCACAGTCACATCTCGTCACATAAGTTGGAAGGCACATTGTGAAGCTTGAAATTACATTTGACTAGTGAGATTTTCCTACTCAAGATCAAAATTTGAATTAAAAGAAGTAAAAAATCATTAATTTTGATTTTCTACTCTTTCCTATGTTGTCGTAAGTTCAAATTAGAATAACAAAAAAATTATTATTTTTTATCTTCTAGTCTTTCATATGCTACTGCCTTACGACGTTTCCTTTGCAACATGTGGTGCAATTGCTAGTTTATATTTATTATAATATAAAACTTAAATTCTATGATAAAGTTAGAAGGTGAAAAAAAAGAAAGAGAGAATGAACATGGTAAACTATTTTACATAAAATAAAATAATTTATAACACCATTAAACAATAGCTTTATTTTAAATTAAAATGTATAAACATCAAAACAAACACAAATATAAATTCTATAGTTTTCAATTGGGATGTCGGTAATAGTTAGTTTTAATTAAAGCCCTAATTTAATGCATGACTTTTGATCTTGAAAGGTTACCCTAACTCCTTTCTAAAATGCAAAACATATAGCAAACATGTTTACAAATTTCTTTCTCATACAACTTTTCCAAATTAACAAACATATCGGGCCTTAGAATAATTGCTAGATATTACTATAACTCCAAAACCTTTTATACTACAATTTCGAACTATACACAAAAATATTCGTGGGCCACTAAAACAAGAGGGTCGAACCCTACCCTGAAGTGCGGTGTCGGCCCTATCTTCTCCGTGGCCTTGACATCTCCACTCACCTGACTTTACCAACGGCCGACCATGCGACTCCGAGTCGGAGGTCGAGCTTCTCGTCCCACTGCAGTGTTATGATCTAGGCCGACCATGTCCCATGTTCGACTATCCAAATTTTTTTTTTCAGAGAGAAAAAAATGCTGTATTATATTAGATATAAACAGTACATGATCCCCATAGACTCAGCTGCGAAAGAACAGCAGCGAGATTACTACATAATTGCCAAATAGAGATGCTCATGCTAGAGGAGCAGAGAATGAAGGACGGCATCCACATAACAGGGAACGATTCCTTCCTTACAATATCTGAGTCTGATAGAAAGAGAAGTACAGTCAAAGTAAAACAGAGATGAAAGTTTTCATCTCAGGTCTTACTCAGAAGTGAGTGGGTTACAAGGAGGAATAAAACAGAGTAATATTAAAGACGGTGATGGAGCATCAAAATTCGGGTTACAATAGATTATGCTTCATAAATTGAAATTGAAGAGACATTGTCAATAGCATGGTATACGATGGACTAAATGTCTCAAGAGATCAAGATTTTGGTATTTACAAAATTGGCATGCAACAGAACAGTTAGATGAACAGACAATAAGAACTGTAAGCCCGCTCGCTTGATATGTTGTCACGCTCGCTTGAAAACCAGATGTAGCGTGCTGTTTGAATGAAAGACCATTATAAATAATAAGGAGCAGCACGCTTGTAAGATCTCCCTGCAAAAAGATTATAAACACGCTCGCTTGTAACAGTTTAATCACGCTCGCTTGTAGATGAAAGCCAGGCTCGCTTGATAAGACCCGCTCGCTTGATGAATAGCATTAAGAGATAATGAATCGGATCTGCTTCACTACAACCAAAATTATACCAAAACTATATGCCGAAGGATTCATGAAAGCGGAATGGAAAATTCAGGGTACTGTCTGCCATTATGAAAACAAGAAATAAACATCAGACCAAACTCAGCTGCGAGACCCTTTTTAGATAAGCTATCCGCCCGGGTATTGATTTCTCGGAAAATATGAGACATAGGGGGAGAGTTCATTCTGCGCCAAAGATTCTGAGCTCGATCAATCCAACCCTGTATATGGATATTATTCATATTCAACCTACGAGACATCCAGCCAATAACCAGCAGAGAATCTCCATAAATACCGGTCAACCGAATTTGATAATCGACTGCAATGAGGAGGCCACCCCAAAGAGACATAATCTCCGCTTTGTTGTTTGACCCAGGGCCGCCATTCCAATAAATGAGAATGCGATCCCGATCCGAGATCTTTATCCAAGCACCACAACCAGTATTACCATCTGCAGAAGCACCATCAAAATATAACGTTGGGAGAGATATTTCATGAGGTCTGAGACGATGGGATGCATCAGAATCTTTAATAATCGGATGAGGGTTGACAGTCAACCAAGCTTTAATGGCCAGAAAAGATCGCTGGATTTGAAATGAACCTTGATCGAAAATGATTTTGTTCCTCGTGACCCAGACTTCCCAGATGAGATAAAAGGGAAGGGATCTGAAAGAACTATTTAATTGATCCCATTGATATGCAACAGAAATGAAATCTGTCGGCCTCCAGGCTGGTCCCAATATAAAAGAGCTGAATAAATTCCATAGACCGATGACAGACGGGCATGAAAAAAATAAATGATCTATGGTCTCAATAGCATTGTGACAGAGGACACATCAGCTGGGCCCGTGGAAATCGCGCTTTCTCAAATTGTCCCAAGTCAGTACTTTGCGTTTCCAAACCAACCAACCGAATAATATGATTTTAGTAGGGATATTCCTCTTCCAAAAGGGTAGGAAGATATTATTCGGTTGCGATTGTAGATCAGATACAATCCCTCTTTAGACGTCCTGCACAACTATCATATTGTTCTTGAGGGGGCCGTTCCAGATAATTTTGTCACCTCCGATAGCATAGCACAGTCCAGCAGAGCGAAGATGATCACGTAGCATGACCCATTCATCGGCGACCTGGTCCTGCAGATGAAGTTGCTCGGCCGATTTGAAAATGGGTGCGCTATAAGACCAATGATGAATCAGTTGGGAATAAAACATAATGTCGTTGCGGGCCAATGCCAAAATCAGGCACTGGGAAGGAGCCGATTGAGAATTTAATGGCAAGAAATTTTGTGATCCAATTGAAATGTCGTTTCCATTCCTAAATGACCAGCATAAGCGTGGCGCCATGATATGCAGAATCATCTTAAAACTTCGCCAAATACATGAAATTTTTGAAGGAAAATAAAAATCATTACAGCTGATCTTCAACAAAGCATCACCACTGTAATACTTGGCCTTGTTGATGCTGTGCCATATACCTGTGCAGTAAACAGCCCTCCAAAAATATTTAACAAGAAGAGCGCGATTGAAGTCCCTGGTACTAAGAATACCCCAGCCATCTCTGTTCTTAGGAATAGAAATTGCAGATAACTTGCAAAGGGGGAATTTTCTGCAAAAGTTTGCACCACCCCAAAGAAATTGTGTAATAATACTATTAATTTTGGAGATGATAGCAGATGGAATATAAAGTAAGTGAGCCCAGAAAACAACCATTTGAGATAATACCGATTGAATCAGTATGAGACGGCCACCCATAGATAACCATCGATGAGTCCATCTCTGAATCCTGTCCCGAAATCTATCGATAATCCACACCCAATCACTGTTTTTATAACCACAGGGTTTGATAAAATATCCCAAATATTTGAAGCCCAAAGATACGTGACGAGTACCAACACCCAAGAAATCTGCAATAAAGTTAATTTCATGTATGTCCCCAAATTCAAATAAGAGGACAGATTTGAAACCATTCATCCCCAGTCCAGTAGCAGATTTAAACCTCAGGAACATAATATGTAAATAGAACCAGTGGTTTCTGTTCAGATAGCCAAATAATAAGAGGTCATCCACAAAAAGAGAGTGCGATGTAGAGATAGATTGTGAAAATGCAAAGCCCTTGATGAAACCCCTCTGCTCAGCCGAATGCATCAGTCTGCTGAAGCCCTCCATGACTAATATAAAAATTAGGGGCGAAAGGGCACAGCCCTACCGAAGTCCATGGCCTGCCTTGAAGAAGCGGGAAGGAAAACCATTAACAATCATCGCATATCTAACATTTGATATGCAAGACATAATCCAGCGAATGATGCGAATGGGCAATCCAACTTTAAGTAAAATGACCCTAATAAAAGACCAGTCGAGTGAATCATATGCCTTATGTAAGTCCACCTTCATTACCAGCGCCTCCTGTTTTAGGGAATGCATTGAATGAACAACCTCCTGTGCGATGGCTATGGCATCGTGAATGGACCTGCCACTAAGAAACCCAAACTGTTCCAAAGATATGTTAGCAGATAAAACAGCTTTAATCCGATTGGCGATAATCTTAGATGAAACTTTGTAAATCAGATTACAAAGGGCAATGGGCCTAAAATCAGAAAAAAGCTAGGGGTCGGTTACTTTAGGAATAAGAGCAATAAATGATGAATTTATATTTGCAGGCATAATGCCCTTCCTGCGAAATAATTCTATTAACTCCGTGAGTTCAGACCCCAGAAGATCAAAAAAGAAAATGAAGAACTCAGCCGGCCAGCCATCTGGACTGGCACACTTATCTTTTGGAAAAGACTTAAGGACCGATAATACCTCATTCCCAGAAATGCACTGATCAATAGCAGAAACCGCATCATCATCAAAGAATCTGGGGATGTGTTCTAATACCCAGGATTGATTCTTTGCACTGATAGATTGGTCAGCCATGTAAAACTTTGAAAAATATGCAACAGCTTCCTCTTGAATCTCGAAACAGGAGAATGCGAAGGTATCATCCTCTTTTTTAATGCGCCAGATGGCGTTCCGATTCCGGCAGGCGTTTGCAGATTTATGAAAAAACCGAGTATTAAAATCCCCCTCCTTGAGCCATAACATGCGACTCTTCAACCTCCAGGTAACCTCCTCAATCCTGAGGATATCCTTTTTTCTGGCAGCCAATTCCTTCATACGATTAATATCAATAGCAATAAGGGGAGAAGAAGCAAACGAAGCGAATAGATCCGCCATGGTAGAAGAGATCTCAAGAAATTCTTTATGCAGGGCAGCCTTTTTCCTCATCTCCCATTCCTTTGACGCCTTCTTAATCTTCTGCAGTTTAAAATGAAAGCGCTCCCAATCAGCGATGCAATCATCCGAACTCTCATGACGCCAAATGCCATAGATCAAATTTATGTACTCTTTATCCTCCAGCCAAATGCGATTAAACTTAAAAGGACGCCCCTTGAGATTTACATCAGCTTGCCAAGAAAGCCGAATGGGCATATGATCTGAAAATTCAGATACAATAATATCAGAGCGAAGCAGGCTCCATTTGTCAACAAGGTTATCATGAACGAGGGCCCGATCAAGTCTCTTGGCAATGTATTGAGAATCTGCTCGCCGGTTCGTCCATGTTGGCAAGAGTGGAGACGGACGAATGTCGACTAGCTGGTGATCATAAAACATATCACTAAGGAAAGATGAAAGAGGGTCGAATCTGGCTGAAATACCCCAAACTTCATCCGGATGAAGAGTAGCATTAAAATCACCCATGAGAATAAAATTGTGCAAAGAAAGAACACTGGAATCCTTCATGCGCCGCCAAAATGACTGTCTATTGCTATATGGGGCATATATATTAATAATATTAACAAAGTCATTCGTACCTCTGAGAGAGCCAGATAATAAGATCCCCCCAAAAAACCTATATGCCTTAAAAGAGGAAAAATCCGGATTCCAAATCGCTATTAGGCCCCCTGAATGACCCAAAGCTTCCACAGCTACAGCCTTCCAACCTGCTTTGATAGACAAAAAAAGATTGATAGCTTTATCACGAACACACATCGTCTCTTGGCCCAAAATAATAAAAGGATTTGCGGAAGATATCATTTCCCTAAGGAAATGAGCTTTGGAGGCATCGCCCAACCCCCGTATATTCAATGAAATGATGTGATTCATGATGAATCCGGCTGCGGGTGGCATGCTCTAAGTGCCCGAATATCATCCCTAGTGCTATGACTGATAGAAATAGGAATGTCAGTAAGATTTTCCTCATCCTCTGTAAACAAGGCAACGGCTTTGAATTTTCCTCTTGAATGCTTATAAGTTGGTCTGGAGATACGACTACCAGCATGTAGATTCGGAGAAGGAGCAGAAGATCCCGACACAGACACAGTAGGTGGTCTATCAAAGACCGTGAGGGCAGCGAAATCATTATTGGGATTAGCTAAAATAGACTCCAGGTCACAGCCAACAGAGTTCCGCGGAGAGTCCGGACAATAGATGGGGTCATCGGGCTCGGAAGAGATATCTACAGTTGAGTGGGGACCTGTAGAGTGATGGGGCATGGACGCAGATGATTCACCCACGTAGAAATTAGTATAAGGAAGAATGGGTGGGTCAACTGCAGTAACAACATGATCAGAGACCGAAACTGATTGGGCCTGATGAGAGTCCTGTAGGACAGTGGAGATACCAGAATCTCGACCGGACAAGGGCACGATATGATTTTCCTCAGGAGGGGGATTATCCACAGCGACCAAAAGGTCAGATGAAGTGGAAGATACACGAGCAACATTTGATTCAATATTGTGAGCAGGTTCCAATACTTGGGAATTATGTAAAGTCCCGTCAGAATGTTCTTGTGCAGTAACAAAAGCCTCATCATCAGAAATTTGGGAGCAAGGATTACCTGTGTAAGAGCGACCGAGAACAACATTCGATCAGCGACCATCAGAAAGAGGACCAGGAGCTTCATTAGAACGAAACATGCGCATTCTAAATGGACAATGCTCCCGCAGGTGGCTAGTGCGATGACAAATAAGGCATCGAAATGGAATGCCCTAGAAGTCAATGCGCTGCCTATGTCTTCGATTTCCCCAAAGAAGGTCAATGCCACCAAGCAGACCACCCGAATACTCGAGTTTGACAAGAATCCATGCTACCCGCTTATCACTGGATCCAACAATGCTTGGGTCAATATACTTAGTCGAACCAATGGAGTTGCCAATTGCCCTAAGGGCCTTGAGGGTCCAATATTCCAGAGGGAGACCCGGTAACTTAACCCAAATAATGCGATTCTGAGGGGCCTCCATAACCGAGTTAAAACCCAGAAACCATGGAATTAACTGCATGAAGCTTCTCCCACGCACCCAGGTTCTACTAATAATCTTGTACACATTGCTTTCATCCATGAAGTGTACACTGAACCAGCCGTTGATGAGCATGCTCACCTTTGGAGAGTAGCCGATGAGCGGCTGCCAATGCTTACTTATCCAATTAGCCGAATCGAATTCAGCATTATCAGGAAACATCCATCTGCCTATGACTTCCCTCTTCTGCAGGCTGGCAACGCGACCACAAAGATCATCATAATCCAGAGAAACTTCCTTAATTTCCATTTTGTGCTTAAAGCAATTATATCTCTTCCTGTTACGGCCACCCCTCTTCTGATATTTGAATCTACCAGACAAGCGGTTCTCCTTCGGGGATGACGAATGGATGCTTTGCTGAATAATGAAATTATCAACTTTGTCCCACATAATATTCTCAGAGTGAGAAGATTGTTTGGTATCTGGAGTCTTCCGACTATTAGCGGGAAGGATGGGATAGGTGGCACCTTTATGCGCCATATAAAAGGCGAAACCTGTAGACACCGAAGCCGTCACTGCGAGGCTCCCGTCAGAGCCAAATGTGGGAAGATAAATGCAATTACGCCAAATATGCTCCAAATAAGATACTGACGATTGCACAATACCTTAGGAGGATAGACAGATATAAATAGTTCTGACAGACAATGACCTTGGTAGCTAGAATGAGATAAGAATAAGGCGACCTTAAGATGGAGAGAATAATGATTCGTCAGATAGTACTGGGAATGGAGCTTGGAAGAAGGAGGACGAAGTTATGGAAAGACCGGTTGGTGTTACGATCAGACAAAAGAATGTCATCAATTGTGCTTTGTTGATCGGGAATAATAAAGGAGAATGTCAGAGTGGGGAAACCTAGAAGTCTCAAATCCTAATCCACCTAATACCATCATAGAGGATCCGAAGACCTAAATTCCACCTCGGAATAATGCCCCTACAATTCAATTTGGGATCCAGGTATGATGTAGAGAAGGCAAATGAAGGACAAGGTGCTCCAGAAGCAATATCCAAAAAAGGACATGAAATCATACGAAAGCGATTATGCCCGAGGATTTGAAATGACAAGTTCAGAGCGAAGATAACGTTCACAACCCCATAATTCAAATATTCCGATCGATTGCCATCGGCGATACAGATTTATTAAAAAATCGGTTGTCGAAATAACCAGTTCAATAAGGAGAATCTATACACAGCAGCAACAACATACACAACCAGGAAGTGACCACCATTTTTTGCGAACTATGATACTAATGCTTTTACAAGGACGAGAGATCGAGAATAAATCCCCCCAATACCTCCACCAACTTTGAGAGATGCAATGACTATTAGAATCACGCAAGACAAATATAGATGTTAAATTCTGTGATGAAGATGATGAGCTAGAATCATCAGCGACGATAGCCACCATTGGATTTGTGGACGTTATATGTTGACCCAAGGATAACGAGCGTTGTCATGAGTAATACAAAATAAGAATAATGTCGATAAGATCAGAATAGTTGATAAACAGATCGAATGACATTATGAGAACTCATCGACGATGCCGCGACCCGCCACATGAGATCGATAATGACACAGCCCGCCAGCCACAAAAGCTACCACTAGAAACAATCGAGAGTCCACAATAGGTTCCAGCTAATAACATAAACCACCAAATGTGTATATGATAGCCAATCAGGGTGTATAATGTCATGAGCCACTATAGGCAACAATTGATTGTATACAAAAGGTCCCAGCTTTACCAGACCAACAGGAATGCCACAAATCGAAGGAAGTCAGTAATAATTGATCTCTAAAAGACAAATGATGCAGCAGGAGCCACCATAAGCAACATCCAATTGTTCACATTGAGTTCCAGCAATATACATGTCATGATAGCCACCAAATACAATATCATGTTGACATAAATGGGTACCAGCTACATACATACACAAATAGCCACCAATAGCAACAACCGAAGGTCCAGAATGGGTTCCAGCTCTGAAGAATCAACTGTTTTTAGAAGATCAACCACCCAACAATGCTATTGAACTAAGAACCCTATAAGACCACAGTCTGCCCACGGAGGAGCCTTCAACCTAGAGTATGAATAATGCAGCTAAACGAAGGAAGTCAGTATAAAATGATCTCTAAAAGACAAATGATACAGCAGAAGCCACCATAAGCAATATCCAATTGTTCACATTGAGTTCCAGCAATATACATGTCAAAATAGCCACCATATACAATATCATGTTGACATAAATGGGTACCAGTTACAAACATACATAAATAGCCACCAATAGCAACAACCGAAGGTTCAGAATGGGTACCAGCTCTGAAGAATCAACTGTATTTAGAAAATCAACCAACCGACAATGCCACTGAGCTAAGGACACACACATGCAACAACATATTTACTGGAAGTTAAAGGATCTTCGCTAGGAGTCTGCTAGCCCTGTCCCCAACGAGGATCTCTGCGGAAAACTAGTGGCTGCGTTGATGGTTCCATTGAAGTGAACCCCCACGCAATTGCAGAAAATGGCAAAAACTCTGTGCATCCTATAGCAATGCAATAATTGAAATTATCACCAACAAAGCTTTTTGTTTTTCATCCATCGTCCCTAGGCTACATTCGTTAATATACAGTAACGATAAGGTGAGTTCAAACTGTGGCTGTGGCAGAGTTTTATGCACTGAGCTCCAACTATGGGTGTGGTGTCAGCGATAGAAAAAATGATGTAAGTTAAACAAAACAAATATGAGTTCAGTTGCATTTCATTCAAGTTACAGATTGCAATTTTTAACCTTCTGTTCGTTTTATACATATAATCTGTACCAATATTCATCGCGAGGAACAACAAAAATTCAGCTGGTAGCGGAAGAACTGGATTTTTTAACACTAGACATCAAACTATAATTCAAAATTTTAGTCCAAGAGGTTGGCATGGAAACGTTATATTTCTCTCAACATCTTAAACGATGACAAGTTTTATGGAATAAAGTTTTCCACGGGAAGTTGTATGGAATATCGGTAGTCGGTGCTATGGAATCAATTACTGTACGTATTAAACCCTTCTCAGCAATTCCTGTTAGAGGTCATGTGCCGTAAATCCCGTGTTGGTCGAAATTAAATTATCGTTCGAGGAGATTTCTCATTAACAGCAACGGGTTTTAATTATTGATATTTTTTTTTTCAATAAAATTACTTGTTAATTATGTAGAGAAAAAACAAAAAAAACCCCTCTTTCAAAATTCCAAAACTCAGTAAAAGTACAAAATAAAATTTTAGAAACTGAAGCTCTCCGCTTATTGTTTGGAAGTTTTCAAACTTAATTTTAACATAATATAAAAGACATTTAATGTAAATAATATAAAGAGATAATGGCCCATTATTTCTTTGTAATTGTGCAAGGATGCAGCCATCCAAACACGCAATAAAATACTTACATGGTTTTGCTACTGAACCGGAGCAAAATCGATAATCGTGTAATAATTTTGAAAAGGGAAAACTAAATATTACACCACCTTAATGTTCATCAATAATCATATTAAAAATATATTTTAACAAAATCACATTAAAAATATATTTTAATTAATATGTAATATTAGCACAATCATATTAAGAAAATATTAATGTAATCAATATAACTTAAAACTTCATTTATATTTACTATTAGTAAATATATAATAATAAAAAAAATATTACCAAAAAAATTATTATTATCATTATCATTGATAATAATTATTAATTTATGTTAATTATTATTTAAATAAAAATTTAGTAATAACAATAATAATTAATTTTGAAATGATTATAAAAAATTAATTATTAATTATTAATTAATATAGTTATTATTTAATTATTTCAATCATTAAATATTATTATTATTAATTCATTAAATATTATTAAATATTTAGTCATTAATTAATTATTATTTCATTATCTATTATTATTTAATAAATTTTTGTCACAATGTGACTATGGTTGATTTACATATAGAGACATTCTTTTAGACAATGCAAAGTTGGAACATAGTTGACCATGGTTGATTTTCATATTGAGACAATCTTTGTCACAATGAGACATTGGTTGGTGTCCATATTGAGAGAATATTTGTCACAATGTGACATTGGACCATGGTTGACCATGATTATAAACCCAATGGATTTATATTAAACACAAATATTAATATTATAATCCCTATGAATAATATTATAACCTATGAATATGAACCCTTAGGTTAAAAAAACCAAGGGATTAATACTAAAAACCAAAGGGATTATTAATTTATTTTTTTTCACGGTGGTTCACGAATCCATGTGCCCGCACACATGAACTCATTTACATCGACCGTCTGAAAATCTCAATAGACCCTCCCAAGGGGATCTATCGTCAGCCATACACACAAGGCCTACCCCCGTGGGCATCAAGGAGATTCGATCCTGTGACCTCCCAATCGGAAAAGTACTTAACAGTGGGGACTCAACCGATTGAGCTAACCCTTGGAGCTAAACCAAAGGGATTATAAACCCAAGAGAATAATATTAAACACAAGGGATAAATATTAAGGTATAAAAACCCTAAGATAAATATTATAAAGCCTAAAATAAACATTGTTGACCATGGTTTACCATCGTTGGTTTTCGTATGGAGACAGTGTTTGTCACAATGGACCATGGTTGACCACAATTGAATTTATAAAGCATGGTAGATAATGGTTGACCATGATTGTCCATGATTGAATTTATAAAACATAATAGACAATGGTTGACCATGATTGACCTTTGTTGACCATGGTTGACCATGATTGATATTATAAATCCAAGGAAATAATAAACCCTAGGCATTATAAATCCAAGGAAATAATAAACCCTAGGCATTATAAATCCAAGGGAATATTAAACCCTATAAATATGAACCCTTAGATTAATAAACACAATAGATTGATATGACAAACCCAATGGAATAATAAATTAGAGGGATAAAATTTATAAACATAAGGTATATAAACCCTAATATAAATTTTATAAGTCCTAAAACAAACATGGTTGATGATGATGATGGTTAGTGTCCACTCATACCAATCTTTGGTCTATCGGACCTAAAGAAAAGAGTTATTTAGTTTGATTTAAGATTTTATTCCTATGCTCAAAAAGCTTGGAGAGAAGCCTCCCGAGCTCACTATAATTTTGACATCTTAAAAGGCTAGGAAGGTCAGTATTGTAACAAAGATTATGAAATTGAGCTCTAATGTGGTTGTATGCAGGGCACTCTAAGAGGAAGTGATTTTCATCCTCGATGTTCATATTCTCACAGAGATGGCAGATCCTTTCCATCCATGGTGTTTTAGGAACTATCCAACGACCTGTTTCACTATGGAGCTCATGAGAGTTTGTTCTAATCTTGGCTATATTAATTTTCTTCTTTGAGCTAGTTAAAATAGAGAGATACTTTTGATCTTCTAGGGTGGGGTTGATGACCTCCTTATAATATCTTAATTTTCTTTTAGCTGCTAGATCTTTCTCACACTACATTTTTTCTTTGAACTTAGAAGTAACAATTTTTTTAATGTTATTAATGTTTTGCAATGCAACATTCTCGTCGATCTCCCAATGGTTTAACCAGGCCCTGGTGTCTTTATACTAACCTCGTTTAAGCCTTAGGTGGTTTTGGCTGGAATTTAAAGCTAGCTTAGGAAGTCTATGGTCTCCTATGCTATTGAGCTTGTGCTTGTACAACAGAAGCCTAGTCATAGCTAGGCTCTCAATAGGGGCAAGACCCACTTTTATAAGGAGAATAGGATAGGGTGTATTGCTTTTAATTTTAAGGTTATACGTTATAAAACGCTTCTAGATTTGCTCATTCTTTCTCCAGGGTGCTCTAGAGATGTTGCAACCCCAAACCTCACATCCATAAAAGATAACAGGAGTGACTAAATTTTCAAAGAGGAACTTCTTTCTATCCCACATTACAAGGTTTGTTGTTTTACAATTATTTTCAAGACCAAAATAACCTTTCCACCCCCCATTAATCCTTTTCTGAATGCTATAGTTCCAGTTGAGCTTGTGATGAATATCAATTCCTAAGTACTTGTAATAAGACACTTCCTCCAAGTTACTATTGTCATACATAAAATTAGCGTAACTGTCCTTCTTGGATTTGATAATCATAACTTTTTTTTTGTTAGTGTTAACAAACATATCCATGGTAGAGCATAAATCCTTAAGAAGCCTAAGTTGCTTATCAAGATCAGATGGGCACCTTGCGAGAAGAACAATATTGTCAGCATAGAGAAGAAGGATGATGACTATCCCAGCGAAGATCATGCCAGCACATCATGCTTCCTCTAAACAACCTTCTAGCTTGTCGATGTAAATGCCAAATAAAATAGGGGAGAGGGAGCAACCTTGTTTAACTTCGATATTACACTTAATATCTTTCGACCACCCCTCATTGCTCTTTAACTTGGATGTTGGATGTCGGACCATGATTCACCATGGTTGATTTTCATATCGAAAAAATATTATCGATAAATTAATTAATGATTATATATTTAATAATCTTTAATAAACTAATAATAATAAAAATATTTAATAAATTAAATAATATGGTTAAATAGTTAGTAATGAATTGATGGAAAGAACAATCACCCAACTCGAAAGAAGATTCATGTGCCAGAGAATGGAAGGGTCGGTTGTTGAAACACCGTCATCTAACCGTAGAGCGACTTAGGTTAACCACCTGTCAACGCAGCTCTTTTAATTTTATTTCGCTGCAAAATATTTTTCATGAGAACACCTCGTGCTACCCCAAGCCTACGCCGTTGACTTCACTCTAAAACAAAGACTCTTTGAAGCATATTCACTTCACATACAATCTTGGTGGTAGATTAAAAATAAAATTAAAAAATAAACACCGGCTCATCCAGCTGGGGTTGAAATCGGGGAGTCTTCTGCTAACAAATTTAAATATTTTTAAAACTTAATCCATGCGGGGATTTTTTATTCCATTCATCTCAACCGTATAAAAGCGTTATTCTTAAAAAGGGTTGTCCAAAATCAGACATAAATAATGGTCTGAGAATGACTTTCTTGAAATATAAAAATTTCTTCAATTTCTGCATATGAGAAATCTCAAAATCTCTACAAATACATTTCTGAACTCACAAATATACTTTTATCTATGTACACTTGAGGAAACAGACATTTTCGTGGTTTGGGCAATTGCATAATTCTTTCACGGTTCGAGCAATTGCATAACAAAGAATTAGAGTAAACCCATGAATCAACCGTTAGAGAAATCATGTAAAAAAAACCGAAGGAAACAGAGATTTGGCGCTCCCTCTTATACAGATCAGTTGCCAGAACAGTGTCAGGGGCAGAGTAGGCTGCCCTAATTCGCCTTGCATATTTTGAAAATTAACCTGACCTAATCAAATTAATGACGTCTCATTCAATGGGTGTATGTGGATGTCGAATCTACCAGCATTAATTACACCGAGCGACGGAATGAAAAAAAACAACATGAAAGACGACTCAAAGACATCCAAATGTGCCAGCCCCGCTTTGTTACCTGAAGAAATCTTATGGTGAGCAATACAAAGGCATACCAGCGTCAACGTACAAAACTCCATTTTTTCGATTGGCCAGCCAACGCAATAGAAATGGGTTAATGCCTTAACTACCATGAATTTCCGAATGAGAGCGAAACAGAGCTGAGCAATACCAGAAGACCCGTAAATGTGGTTGAAGTGTGGTCTTCGAATACAAACGAGCACAATATGGCGAACCGATTCGCCTCTACCTAATGTGTGCCCTAGTCACCGTGATCACACACCAAACCCACACTTCGACGATTTTTCCGCCTCCTTCTCTTCTCAGTTGTCCATTGAGATCTTAGAGGAATATTTAGGAAACGCTGTACAATCACATTATTATGATTATTATTACGATTATTATTATAAATAATATTATTTTTAATTATTATTAGTATTAATTATTATAATTATAATATTGCTATTATTATTATTTTAGCGTTATTATTTTTATTATAAATTAAATTTAATAGTGTTATTTATTAATAATTAATAATAATAATTAATTAATTAATTAATTAATTTTATATTTATTAAATAAATAATTCATTTTTGAAAATTTTTATTTAGAAATATTTATTAATATAAATATTATTAATAAATAATAATAATAATAGTAATAGTAATTAATATTAAAAATAGAAGGAATTATAAACCCAATGGAATAATATTAAACCCAAAGGATAAATATTATAAAACAAAGCTATGTAAACCCTAAAATAAATATTATAAACCTTAAAATAAACATGGTTGACCATGGTTTACTACAGTTGATTTTTATATTGACAAAATATTTGTCACAATGCAACGTTGGAGTATGGTTGACGATGATTGATTTTCATATTGAGACCACCTTTCTCACAATGCGACGTTGGACAATGGTTGAGTGTGATTGATTTTCATATTGGGACATTCTTTGTCACAATGCAACGTTGGACCATGGACCCAAGAAATAAACCTAAGGGAATACTATTATAAACCCTAAGATAAATACTATAAACCTTAAAATAAACATAGTTGACCATGTTTTACCATGATTGATTTTCATATTGAGACAATATTTGTCACAATGAGACTTTCGACCATGGTTTACCATGGTTGATTTTCATATTGAGACAATATTTCTCACAATGTGACATTGGCCCATGGTTGCACATGCTTGACCATGGTTAATAACCCAAGTTATTTATATTAAACCCTAGTATTAATATTATAAACCTGATGAATACTAATATACCCTAGGAATATGAACCCTTAGATTGATAAAACCAAGGGATTGATATTGTAAACCCAAGGGATTAATTTCAGAATGCCAAGGTATTATAACCAAAGAGAATAATATTAAACCCAAGGGATTATAAACCTAAAGGAATAATATTAAACCCAAGGGATAAATATTATAAACCCAAGGTATATAAACCCTAAGATAAATATTATAAACTCTAAAATAAACATGGTTGGCCATGATTAACCAAAGTTGATTTTCATATTGAAAAAAATATTTGTCACAGTGGGATGTTGGACTAAGGTTTACCATGATTGATTTTCGTATTGAGACAACCTTTCTCACAATGTGATGTTGGACAATGGTTTACCATTGTTGACTATGGTTGACTTTCATATTGAGACAATATTTGTCACAATGCGACATAGGACCATGGTTGATATGGATGGACACGTTGTCACAATATGAAATTTCACTAAGAGACAACATTTATCACAATGTGATCATGGTTATTGACCATGGTTGACTTTCATATTGACACAATCTTTGTCACAATGCGACGTTGGAACATGGTTGACCATTGATGACTATGGTTGACACAATGTGACATAGGACCAAGAGGAAATCTTTGTCACAATGTAATGATCATGGTAGACCATGATTGATAATGGTTGGCCATGGTTGATTTTCATCTTTTAGGTTTATAATCCCATGAGATTACTAAAATCTAAGGGATTGATATTATAAACCCAAGGGATTAATTATAAAACCACGTGATATTATAAACCATTAGGGGAATTTTGAGGTCTAAAATAGGCCTCCTAAGAAAATTGTATAACAACAATAACTTTATAAGAACCAATAGGATTCAAGATGATGATGTCAACCATGGGGGCTGATTCACCATTTTTGGAGTAAAAAGGTAAGAAGTTTAAAAAATAATAAAATAATAAAACTGCTTTTTCAACTCATATTTTCAACTTATCTCCTTAAGTCTTTACTCAAATTTCGAGTGGCAACACTCATTAAATGCAAAATTTAATTTCTCATCCAAGAAGTACCCATGTTGCATACTTTCGATGGACCCTACTACAAAAAAAATTAAAAAATACATGAAAAACGTGATTGCAATCACATTTCTCATGTATTTCCCCATAGGGATATAAGTTGAAAATATGAGTTGAAAAAATATTTTTTTTTTCTATCTATATTTTGATGATGTAATCTAATCTTATTTTATTATTCCCACTATTATTTTATAATTTCCTTAGGAGGCCCATTTAGACCTCAAAATTCTCATAATGCCACGAGATTAATATTATAAACTCAAGGTATATAAACCCTAAGATAAATATTATAAAACCAAGAGAATAATAAACCCAAGGGATTAATACTAAATTGTATGAATAATATTACCCCTAGGGTTTATATTATAAACCCTATGAATAATATTACACCTTAGGAAAATGAACCCTTAGATTAATAAACTTGACGAAATAATATTATAAATCAATGGGAATAATAAACCCAAGGGATTAAAACTAGAAATCCAAGAGATTATAAACCCAAGGGAGTAATACTAAACCCAACTTGGGATAAACAAAATGGATTAATATTATAAACCCTAGGTATATGAAACCTAAGATAAATATTATAGACTCTAAAATAGACATCGTTGACCATGTTTTACCATGCTTAATTTTCATATTGAGACAACCTTTGTCATAATGTGACATTTGACCATGGTTGATCATGGTTGACTTTGATATTGAAACGATCTTTGTCACAATGTAACATTAGACCATGTTTGCACATGGTTGATCATGTTTATAAACCCAAGGGATTTATATTAAACCCTAAGATTAATATTATAAACCTTGTGAATAATATTACACCCTACAAATATGAACTCTTAGATCAAGGGATTGATATTATAAAGCCAAGGGATTAATTCCAAAACCCCAAGTTATTATAAACCCAAGAGAATACTGTTAAACCCATCTCATTAATATTATAAACCCAAGGTATATAAACCCTAAGATAAATATTATAAACCCAAGGAATCAATACTAAAAACCTAAGGATTATAAACACAAGGAATAATATTAAATCGAAGGGATAAATATTATAAACTCAACCTATATAAACCATAAGATAAATATTATAAAACCTAAAATAAAAAGGTTGACCGCAGTTTATTTTCATGTTGACAAAATCTTTGTCACAATGCAAGATTGGACTATGATTGACAATGTTTGATTTTCATATTGAGACAAACTTTCGCACAATGTGACGTTGGACAATGGTTGATTTTCATATTGAGACAATCTTTGTCACAATGTGATGTTGGAACATGGATCCAAGGGATTAATATTATGAACCCTAGGTATATAAACCCTAAGATAAATAATATAAACTCTAAAATAAACATGGTTGACCATGTTTTACCATGGTTGATTTTAAAATTGAGACAATATTTGTCACAATTTGACATTGGACCATGGTTGTGCATGGTTGATGATCCAGACTTATGTAGGAACAAAATAAAATACAAAACTAAAAATAAATGCAGAGATGCAGTAGGAATAATACTTCATTTCATTAATATCCAATAATAAAAAATGCTTACAGATAGAATGAAAAATAAAATATCTCGAGTGATGGTAGCCACATACTTCTAAATTGTGTTACAATGAGGCTCAAGGCCCTCTTTATTATTCAACAACATTGGAAACCCCTAAACGACAAAAACCCTAACTACACAAGATGGAACACCAACAGTTTACGGGTCCCATTGGGGTTAGTTAGGCAACCAACTTCCTGGGGTCGTATATTGGTCATATTATCTCTATTTGGTGCGTACGATATATCGTCAGAAAAATCTATAGTACTATAGGTTTTGTCGTAGGCCCCTTCTTATGCCTATGGGCCTACTACGAACCTCAAAAAAACGTCATTTAGGGGGTCAAGATAGTTCTGAAAGTTTAGGACCCAAAAAACTGTTAAAAATAGTAGATGTTTCTATAAATAAGGAAAATGATGAAACCGACTAGAGGTCTAGGTGGAATAGGCAGGTGGCCACCAATATCCACCTGGATCATTCCTCCCCACTTATGAAGTAATGTTCCCCAATGCGTGCAGAGCCTCCATGAGGTGAGAAAATTTATGTTGAATCTGGTCCCTCATGAACCACTTCCCTTAGTGAAGGCGTTGGCCTTCTTTGACAACTCAATATGGCTAGATACTTTTCTAGTGGGTGTTCCTGATATGTGTGTCCATGATCCAATCAATTATGGCTTGTTTCATTTAGTCTAGGTTTAACTATATTGGTGTGAGTTGTTCTACAATGTTAGATGTATCTAGTAATGGTGAAAAGTAGGGTCGAATGTGGTCCACATCGAACACTAGATGCAGACCAAGGAATCATGGAATACTAAGCTCAAAGATATTTTCCCCTACCACCATGGTGATGGTGTATGACCCAAATCAAAGTGGGCACAACTTGCAGTGGGGCCTAATGAGGCACTCCTTCTGCAAATTTAGCCAAACTTTTTCGCCCACCTAAAACTTGTGTGGCACCCGATGTTGGTCATGTCATTGATTGTACTTAGCATTGAGTCTATCCAATATGTCATGGAATTTTTGGCGAATGTGTTGAATGTGCTCAATGAAGTTGTTCACATTTTCGATTTTGGACTACACAACATGAATTGAATCTACTTGAGTAGCTGCATATGGTATGGCCACATTAATGGGACATAGTGGTTGGAATCCCAAGCCCACCTGAAAGGGGTTGTGGCCAGTTGAGCTGTGGAGAGCCCGATTATAGCTGTGTTGGACATAGCATAGGATTTCATCCCATGTGGATGGATGTTTTGAGCTGTGCATGGGAAAAATTTGTACAATCATCCTATTGATGAGCTTTGTTTGGCTATCAATTTGGGGGTGGAAAGTTGTGGACTTAGTGAGCTTGGTTTCTTTGATCAACCATAGGCTTGACCAAAATGTACTGAGGAACCTCCTATCCCGATATGAGATAATAGACTGTGGGATCCCAAAGTGTACCCACACTCGTTCAAAGAAGAGTTTAGCAATGGATTCTATTGTGATATTCTTCTTACAGGCTGCGATAATGGCCATTTTAGAAAATATGTCAATGACCAAGAAAGAACAGTCGTTTCTATGCTTGGTAGAAGGAAGTCCCAACATGTAATCCATGGAGATGGATTCACATGGTCGACTCGGGGTAGGCAGTGGAGTATATAGTCCTTGCTTCTTGTTGGGGCCTTTTTTTTTAACATAACAGTTTAAGTTGCGGAGATTTAGAAGACAGGTGGCGAAGCGAAATCAAGGTAGACAAGGAGCTGTCACGGTTGCAGAAAACTAGAGGCAAGTGGCGAGGCATAGACAGATATAGGCACAAATGGCAGAGATGGGAGACAAGGAACAAAAATTAGAACTCCAAGTGGTGAAGAATAAACAGAAGGCAACAGAGTGCAAGGAAAGAAATGAGCGCAAAAGGGGCAAAGGCTGACATTGTCAGTCGGCAGGAACAAATAGGAAGGAAATAAGTGACTCTATAGTTAGTTAGTTAGTTAGTTAGTCGGTCAGAGAGAGAGGTTGATAAGAGAGTAGAGCCTAGTGAGAGCTATGTGGAGCCTTTTGTATTGAACTGAACTGTAATAGACTCCACGGAGTATTTTTATGTTGTTTTGAGCCAAGATTAATGGAATCAAACTGTTTTTGTGATGTATATTATGAATTGTTTGATCCTTGATTTATTATGTTGAATGTATGTTTGTTTTAAATTTTTAATTCAGTACTATGAATATGTAGTGATGAATGATAGCTTACTTCTTAGATTTCAGATACATATATGTCTTTTTTATGCTCATAAATATGATCTGCGTTAGTAATCTTTCCTCAACGTCAATGATATAGCCTCTAATCTCATTAAGGTCACGGAATGCCTTAGGTGAGACTCCCTGCTCCATCGGGCAGGGTGAAAATGCTAGCGTTGTTCTAGAATACTCCGGAAACCTTGTTGGCCTCAAGCATGAACCTGGGTCTTGCCCAGAGACCTCCTTTTTCACCAAAAAATGGTTTCGTTGGGAAGACTTGAAAATTTATTTAGAGGATAGATCATGGTATCAAGGATCTATGAGGAGGAACTATGTAGCTGGTGGTACAAGCACATAGATAAATTCATATCGAAACAAGTGGAGCTTCAGCAGTAGAGGAAAAATACTGTCAAGTATTGAGTCCTATTTTCTAACTCTGTGAGTGACTTGTATGAAATTTTCTAGGGAAAATTTCTTGAAGAGCTTTACAATTGGTTGCAGAGACTCCAGATCAAGTCACTCCCTGAAGGATTGCGTAGAGTCCGTCGCAGTTGGACACACCCAAATCTAGCAGCGCTACATCAGTTAGATACAGATCTAACCCAAACAGTGGATTTTTGGGTACAAACTACCTTGGAGGGGTACATTGTAGAATTTGCAACCGAGTGCTACAAATATTTTACAAAAGAAGAAGACATATTTAGATCTGGGTTGCGGGGAGAATTGTTGAAAGAAATCCCATTGTGGATTAAAGCTCTAATGGTGGACGAGGGCCTGCTGTCATTCCAAAATCCTAAGATGGAGACCTAAACCTCCAGTACTGGGGGGAGGAGTTGAGGGAAAGATGCTACAAGTAAGGAAAAATGGGGAATAGGGATGTTAAAACTAGAAAATCATACAGCAGAAGATGACATTAATTAATGTCAGGCCAAAGGATTTACAGGGATGGAAGACATTGCAGAGTCTGGAAAGTATTTAAAAATCTCTAAGGTCTGAGGAAAATCAAATTTGAACTATTCCTAAATGATATTTGCGCACATAATCCTTCGTGAAGAGCGCCTTCTGCGCGCCTTTTTGCCTGATATGTGCGCATTCCTGAGAGTGGCGAAATGTCACTATCTGGGACCACACAAAGCAAAGGAAAAGTCACTCCTTACTTGAAGCCACCTAAGGACAACCACCAACGCCTCCTTAGACACTAAGTGAGCACACAATGGAATATTTAGGAATCATACCCCTCCCTTGGGTCACCATCCACAATGTACCAAGGGAGGGAAGGAGGATTTGAAATACCCTATATAATACCACCATGAGATGAAGAATTGGTGATCACATTGTTATGCTGGCTAGAATTTCCGAAGCAATACCAGCAGTGTGTGACTCGGAGCTGAAGATAGAGGGGACTCAATTTTTGGCCACTCAACAAGTTCAGTCCAACACAGTAGAGAGAGAGGGGGACTGCACCAAGGCAATCTTGGGATAAAAACATCCTTGCATTGGGACCTAGAGCCATTATCTAAGGGCCCTTTGGGAAGAGGTTAAATTTTCACTCTTATTACTACCAGCTCTCAATAAGAGGGGCCTAGAGCCACCATTTGCATTATTGTTGTCGTTTGACTCTTTTGAGAGCTTCTATTTATCTGTTTTAGTTTTAGTTTAGTTTTAATTTATATATGCATGCTTTTTCACTATCTAGTATGCTTATTGATTCTAGCTTGTTCCATTAGCTTGCTTGACTCCACTTCCTTTTCTGCCTGTTACCAATAACTTAACGAGGTAAACCACACCTCTTAAGTTGTTGTGATTTCGTACATACGTGCATCAAACACACTACAACAGGATTGGTGACTCCACTAACATTTATTACCAAGTTTATGTGGTTGTGCCTACTTTTGCAAAGACCTCTGTCTGTGCTGTGGAGTGGAGCTGAATTCCCCCTGATTTCTCTTGCAGTCCCTAGTTCATCCCAAGTGATAGACTGAAGCAGAATAGCTCCAAAAAAATTTCTTGCAGGAATTTGCGCATGTTTTCTTCTCAGAAATGTGCAAAGCACGCATTCAGAGCTAACCCGCACATAGAAAGCGCACCTATTTCAGCCTTTTGCTCGCAAATTATAGAATGATAAATTTCTCCCTAAATTTTGTCTTTTCCTGCTTGTAAAGTGCTTGGCAGCCCCTAATACACCTGCCAGCACTGGTTGTGGTACCCCGTAGCTTGTCAAAGCTCACTCTTAGCTGTTTTTTGTAGGCTTAGTGTCAATTTTACTTCAAGTTGATTTTTCCAAAGTTCACACATAGTTTAAGTAGGGGGAAAAATAGCTTGCATTCCGAAAAAATTTATGTTTTTCAAATTTTGGTACTGACACACCTAGATAACTAGCCAAAGTAAGTGGCCCAAGACCACGCATGCATAGCTACTTTTATTTTTCCTAGTGTAGAAGTTAGTAGTTTAGTTCAATTTTTGCACTAGGAATTTCAGGACAAGGATTGAATTGTTTATAGAAGAGAAAGTAATCTCTTCTACCTTTGCAACCTCCGGTGATCCTAGGTAAGCATATGAATGCTCCCTATTCACAATTCACCATCTCCCTATAGTTGGTCACATAGATTAACTAGGAAAAATTGAAAGCAGCCCATTATCTGCACATGTTTTTCATTTGAGCCAGGAACAATACAACATAGTTTAAATAGGGGACTTCGTAAAGGATCATCAATATCCACACGTTAAAACTATGTGCTTGTCCACTTTATGCTCACACACACTCACCCATTAAGCGAAGCAAAGACACCTAAAACTAACTTAACCAAACTCACTAAATTCTCCCCACAGGGGCCACAAAAGAATTTATAGCTTAAGGTAGGATCAAGGGAGTAGGCATCCAATGAGCTGCCTTGATCACACTTCATATTGAAACATAGAATTTGTGTATTTAGGGAGCTTAAAATCCACCTATCAGCCCACGGCAAAGAAAACTCGAGCGCGACAGAGACCCGTTTCAGAGGGGGTTAGGCTTAAGCGTAATGCGGGCAGGTATCAGTCAAGGCTACCTAACTTGGATGATACATGGTACTATTAGCTAACTACCAAGAAGCCCAATACTCGAATGCTCACATGGGACAGTGGTTCTTAGTGGAAAAAAACTAGGGCATCCTTTTCCCTATAAGTGATGGTGCAGGCAAGCGCCAGACCCTCTATCCTTACCTTGGTGGATTCTCTTCGGCTGACTGGGGGCATCATCAGCTCTTACAAGACGTTGTGCCAGAAAAATTCTAAAGGCCTAGTTACATTTGAGTGTGTGGGGATGAATAGGTCTTCTAAGATTTTGAGTATCATACGCAAACAAAAAAAAAACCATTTTTTTTCTTGCTTGATCACATAGATTAATTTAAAAGGAAAATTTATTTTATTTTCACTTTTTTTTATGTATGTGACCATAATTTTTCTTTGATCATAGACTCTATCCTCTCAAATTTTTCCAAAACCAGACCTAGTCGACACCACGATGGACCCAACGGGACCTCCTTGATCTAGGTGTCTTTTGGACCTTCCCCCATTACTGGGAGGGGTTCCAGGTCTTTCGCCATTCAGGCGTCAAGGATGGAACGCTGCCACCGTAATTGGTTTTTCCTTCATTGGAGCAGCCGTAGTTGGGAACCCTGTTCAGTCTCGCAACACCACACCACATACCACTCCTCCCATGACCCCTAGAGGGCTGAGGAGTGCGTCCCATCTAGGAATCCTATCGAATACACAATAGGGAAAATCACAGACTAACCCTCTTCCTAACTAGAACTTTGTGTTTTCACACATTGCAATGGCATCAACCTCCCAGTCAAATTTTTAAGCTTCGTTGAATCTACCAAATTTAACCAAGCTAACGAACGACCCCATCACACATAGTCCTACATGGCCTCCCATGCCCACGAAGCTCCCTTCTGATATTCCAAAATTTGAAGGAAAGCAAGCAGAAGACCCAGGTAATCATGTGATGACCTTTCACCTGTGGTTCTCATCGAACAGTATCATTGATGATAGTATTCGGTTGAGATTATTTCAATGCACTCTTATAGGAGTAGTCACAAAATGGTACATGGAGCAACCCCCTGCTTCACATGGAACCTTTAATGCCCTTGCCACCGCATTCTTAACATATTTTCAGTTACCCATTCACCACGATTATGGAATGGAATTACTAACGCATTTTAGACAAACCCCTATCATCCATATCTCGGACCATCACCATGAATGGAGGTGGTGTCGCAGTTTATGTAAAGCTAAACTTGACGACTGGGTTCTCTTATATTCGTTCCTGAAAACTCCTACAGAAGAGATTTCAAAGGATGTGGCACAACAAAATCCTACATCTGAAGAGGACGTAATCAGTAAAGCTCAGAAGATTGAAGTGATTTATACGTAGTCAGGATACATTTACAACATCCTGCCTAATGCCCCGCACCTACAAGCTTATCAAGAATTTCCAGGCACGTCGAAATCTACAAATGGGCTAATTGCGTCAATGACCCAAGGTTACCTAGGCAGCAATCAAAACACTGGTTACATGCATAGTTCTACCCAGAACATACCTCAACCTGATTTTTAAACTCATCATATGCCTCAGCAAAATTTGACCAATAGGGCGCAAGCTTATCACCAGGGAGGACCATATCCTCTGGCTTAGGGGACCTAGTACGCAGAAAGAAACACTGACGGAAGAGCTCCCCTCCAACAGCCAGGTGCAAACCAAGGACCGCGTTATGCTCAGTCCCCAACACACAACCTATGCAGACCAATGCACAGGTGAAATTTGTGCAGTCGTCCCAAAACCAACCACACCAATATAACCGGGAGAACTACCCTCCTAACGTGGTGAATAAAAAATCAAAAAACAGGCCAAAAGGGAATCCTAGATAGGGGGCAACAAGCAGCAATGCCCACCGTGATCCCAGGCTGGAGGCAACTCCAACCGGAATCAGAACTAGGAGCCAATCAATGCCCAATGGTAAGACAAAATGCCACCTCTTCAAACAAACCATTATTTTTTGATATGTGGTGAGTACAGACACTATACTCACCACTATCTCGATCTCCCTGAGCTAAAGAAGCTACAGAGTAACCAAGGACAAGGAGGATCTTCCCGGAAAACAACTGTGATGCAAGCACCTTTCCCCCACCAAGGGATGGTTAGTACTCAGCAGAAAAACACAAAGTACTTTACGAAAAAAATCCATGAAATCTATATTACTAGCGAAGAGATGTTTTTCCAAACAAGGACGAAACCCCACCAGACAGGGCAAGTACCAGTGCACCGACTGTACCTTTAACCATTTCCAAAGATGGTGAAGGGACCCAATAGGCAAGCAGGAAACTACTCCAAAGCGGCCCATAATTATAGCATCATGGATTATTTAGCACAATCTCCCGCTACTATGTCAGCTTTGGAAGTACTGTAGTCATGCCCAAAACAACGGAAAGCCCTAATTTCTGTGTTAGATGCTATCGACCCTACCGATACACGCCTAATGGCTTTTGACTTAGACAAAGCAACCCGTAGGCTTCCTTCCATGGTTGCCTTCTAGATACCAGTATCGGTCCAGAATATCACTATTCACTGGTGTGTCATAGACGAGGGTGCATCCACATGCATCATGTAAAAAAATGTTTGGCAGAAGTTAGGGTCTCCTGAACTAAAACCCTCAGTCATCACGCTTAGAGCATATGCCAGTCGTCATTCAACTCACATCGGTCTCTACCAAAATGTCCTGGTCTGTTTAGCCAGAAAGAATGTCCACATGGACATTGAAGTCTTGGATGTTCACTTGGACTACAATATACTCCTTGGACGGAGTTATATGTATGCCATGTCTACCATAGCCTCCTCTGTCTTCCGTGTTATGATGTTCCCCCACAAGGACCGCATCATCACCATAGACCAACTGACGCACAATGAGAACCATCCCCTAAAAAACACTGATGTAATCCTACCCTATGTAGATACATCCTTGGATGCGCTTTCACGATACCAAGAATATGGCCTCGGCCAATTCAAATCGTCGTCCATCCTAGGATCATTCCTAGGAGATCCTCCCATTATCCCTGTGTCATCACCCGATGTCACAGGGGCCTCGATATGCATGATGTCCACATCAAGCACCAAGGCTAGTCAGGACATGGACACAAGCAGTAACGACATTGAGGCATCGTCCAGGGCAGCCTCTCTAGCCTACACTGCCTCCCAAACCCCTTCCCTCTACCCCCTAGCTGGCTTCGTCTCCCAGTAGGTTTTGGCAACACTGGTATTACCCAACATATTATTGGAAATCCTAGTTTGGTACCTCATTCCCCCCATAGGAACAGGAGCCACCCACATTAGTCCCACAGGGTTGAAGCCCCTTAGTCCCGATGAGACCCCACCCATCCAAGAAATGGTCGAGACCACCCCTGCAAAAGAAGTTCCCATTGCAAAAACCGTGATCACGGCTAAGAAAACTGACAAAAGAGGAAAGAAGATGGTGACCCCTACCATACAACGGGAATCACCAGTTTGCACCATATGTGACGTAATAGGTCACCTTACCCATATCTTTCGAGAGCTGGATGAATTAAAACCACTGCTTGGATCTGAGACAGACATCGCAACGCCGCGTTCCCATAAAAAGGAACCTACCACCAAAGGTAAAGGCAAAGTGGTGCGTACCAATCATGCATGTGCTCTCTACAGTAACTATGGGCACTATACCCACCATTTCCTAGAGATCCCGTGATATAGGGATGCCTTACATGCCATCGAGCGATCCTATCAAGAGGATCCCTCCACCCAAGCATCCAGAACTGAACCGCGTACCATCTTATACCTGCTATTAGGTCTCTGTAAAAATCAAGATTGGCAAAGTCCGATTACAGAGTTAACATCGTTTCAACCAACTTTGGGATTCTAGGATCTAGCCCTCCTGAATCCAGAGAGGGATCTCTCGAATATGTACAAAGATGGATATTGTCTTTGAAGTTTAGGATGATGATATTAGGCTAGTTATGAAGGCCAAGGGTTTGGTTTGGTTTTCTCGGATGGTTGAACATAATTGTTGTCTGAGGCGGAAAGATCTATATGCAAATAGGTTCAAAGGTGAGAATTTGCAAGAAAAAAGAGTAAGCTTTGATCATGAAGAAAGATGATGGCAAGTTTTCAATCCATTGGGCTATGGAGTCATAAGAGGGTTTACTTGAAACATTCAGGTTCAAGAGTGGTCTATGGGGCAAGTCATCTATGCCTAAGGATCTCTTTAAGGCTTGATTTATGGAACGGAGTGGTACAATAAGATAGGGAAATGACAGATATAGAACAAAGAGCAGCCCAGGATCTGGTAAGTACTTTGAAACTATCCAACCTTTGACCAAGAACTTGAGAAAAACATAGAAGTAAACTAGGATCTGGTAAGTACTTTGAAACTATCCAGCCTTTGATACACTTCTAATAGAATACAAATAAAAAACGAAGGGAAACTTGAAAGCAACCTTTGGAGTAGACACTAGTGGGCTGGGCTCACCCTAATCCTCCCCTAGCTCTTCTTTACTTAGTTACTTCCAAGACAATCACAAAGATAACACAGAATGGCCTAAGATCTGATAAGTACTTCGAAACTAGTCAGCTTTTAACACATCCTAATGGAAAAAATCAAATAGTCGAGCAAACAAGAAAGGGACTCAGGGCTAACCTTTGATTTCCTCAATTCATTCCTTACACAACATATATGGAAAGTAACATTTAAAAATAACATTCAGCAGTGACGAAAAGATGAGGGAACGCCAACATCTCTGTGCTTAGACTGAATTAAATCATTTCTAAATAACACAATTAGAAGAAAACATTGGGATAAAGATTTCTCAGCCAGAGAAGGTTACTGATATACAGTAGGTCCTAACACTATTTAAACTGTTCTTTACAGTGGAAAATGAAACAAATTGAAAACAGAAATAAAATGACAAGTTTATAGTGAGAGTAACATCACCATAAGCATAGACCAGGATCCCATAAATCAGCTTGTATTGATGCTTCAAACTAGTTACAATCTTTAGATCCAGTGTTTTAATCCATCTCTCCTCACAACCTAACCTATATGTTACAAGCAGAGCTCCAAGAGCCTATGAAACCACTATTTACAGTCAAGAGTTCCCCAGCTCGATTACATTACAATGCTTCAGCAACTACATTGACAACCAAACAATCCAACCCCTCACTCATCTCCTTCTGGAGTATTTATAGAAGGATGAGGAGGTGAGATCTGATAAAAAGATCTCAAATACAATTAATGCAGAATTAATGTCTTCTTGGCCCTGGGAGGCTCGATGAAGAAATTATACAGGTGTTCCACTGCATTAATGTGTTTACACTTATGAAGTAAGCTCGAAGGGAGCTTTGTTGACCTTTGAGGCTCTGCGTACTATTAGGGTTACTTTGCTAACATTCTGTCATTAAATCTGGGGCAGAAATAACTTCTTTGACTGTTCCGAGGCATTATATCTGATCCTGTTCAATAAATTTAGCCTCTGATTGAGCATTTCGAGGCAATAGGTGGCACTGCGGTGGTTGAGGAATCAATTTGCCTCAAAGTATGGCGGTGGAGGCAATATGCCTGATGAACACTTTTAGGTTTTTTCTTTAATCTGTGTTCTGAGCCGGGGATTAGGCTTTTGATAACCGTCTTAGCCGTAATCCCCGCCAATCTGTCCACTAATCTGCTGCTCTAGTTCATTTTGTCTTCAAAATCTGATATTCTTTCTCTGCATCGATTTTGACAGTATTCTTTGCTGTATAGGGCTGTGCAGGTAGAAAAAGGCATCAATGCCATTGAAAACACTGATGAGACATGAAGAATGGCTTTGTAAGTGATTTCCATGGAGGAATCGAGACATAAAGGATCGTCACCCTCCAGGTCTGAGAAACCCTGTTTAAAAATACGAACAAATGACTTCTTCCCTGCAGAATACAAAAAACACGTAAAAAATCCGGTTTATAGGTCAATCTGCTTTGGAGGGCGTGCAGAAAAATGGAGCAATCAGAGCCGTTGATCGTACTGCGATCAACAGTCGGGAGCGTTTTGAAAAGTCAGTGGAGAAAAAGAGGGACTGTATGATGGAATCGGGTGGTTTCATGAGAATCGTCGATCTGCGGAGATCGACGGCGGAGATCGGCTTTCGAACGCGCCGGGGAAAACTGACGGGCAGACAAGTCCGTTAAAAGCCGGACAGATGAGGCGATCGGCAACCGTTAGATGGGAGGTCCCAAATCCGACTGCGGAGGTGGATCCCGTTGCAGGGCTATGGTACGAAGGATAATGCGCGGGTGATGCGAAAGGACGGCGGTTTTGGAAATGGGGTGGAGGACATGTGTCGGCCAGCGTGTGGAATCGCTGGCCGATGCAACAAAACCGCCATTCGACGAAAGGTGGTGCGGGATATATACCATGGTTTTTGGAAAAGAGCACGGGGGAGGGGGGGTCCACCAGGTGTGGGGCTCGCTCCGCACCGTTGATCTATGGGACAGATCGACGGTCGAATTTTAACATAATTTCTTTGGCGGAAAACTTTATGAAAAATAAAATAAACCCAATTTTTGCGTTTTACGAAGGTTTTTCAATGTTTTTCGGGCAGAAAATAAATTTCAAGAGTTTAAGCGCCTGTCTGACTTAGCACGTGGTTCTGGCATCGGGGCATATGGAGGAAGAAAAAGGCAAGGACTTAGCCTAAGGGGTCTAAGCCTAACGCATAGAAACGTGTGTTTTCTATGGTTTTTTTCAAAGAATTGCAAGAGGAAATATAATTCCGATAAGGCTGAAAATTGGGTTGTTGACCTTAGAAAATGAGATTAGTGAAGGGGTAAGGAATGACATATGATCTTGTGGGGTTTTTATGAATAAAAGGAAATTGAAGAATGAGGGTAAGATGGAAGAAGGGGAGGGGAAAAGAAAGGGGATGCAACAGTATTTGACTTGGATTTTCGTGTAATATCAGAGGCTGGGAGAAGGAAAGGTATGAAGATCTAACCAGCAGTTAATGATTTTACCAAAAGACTTCAAGCACCAAAAATTTCAGGATTGAATTTGTTTCTTGAAGGCTGCACAGAACATCTAGCCACCAGCTGATATAATTGAAAACTATAGGTGGCTAACTCGAGCCATCGTCCATGATGGCTAAATGTGATCCACGCCATGGTAAGTACTAAAGTGATGGAGAGTATGGGAATTCAGATTGAGAGTTATCTTGCTGAAAGTCGCCTTTCAGAACTAAAAGTTCGTTCATGGCCCAAGTCAGCATTATTCCTTGATAAGTATTTTTTCTATGGTAATTTTTACAGGTTAGGAATTGATAGTAATCTCAAAGTTAATAGGATTGAATTAAGCTGGGTTAAATTTATGAATCAGGCACATTTATGTTAAATTCAATGAGATTGCAATAATGGGTATTGTCCAACACCTTCCTAGTAATACGAACAGGCTACTCATTCCCACTTTGGTCGGGATGCACTCAAATATGTGGCATTACATCATCTTAGTATTGTCTCTGAGTTGCTTTCCCACTCTCTCTTTATACCTGCACTGGATGTACTCTTTTCGTTCCATTGACCTACATTTGTGGTCATTTCCTGGACATTGAGGCAAAATTTTCTTATTTTATCTTATTAGCAGATTGGGCACTTAATGGAGCAAGATTGCATACATTCTTCATCTGCCCTGTCTTTGGCTCTGTTTCCTCTATCTTTTCTTGGCCACGACCTTCATTGATGCTCTGTTCGTATGAGTTTTGAGACTGGGCTTTCATTGTTTCAACATTCCAAACATAACTCCCAATTGGCCTTGTCTATCTTCTGTTGCATTACTCTGCCCAGCAAAGAGGTTTTCTCCCCCAAATCCTCCAGTCCACCCAAATTTTCGTCGATAATTCGAACAATTGAGTCCTTTAATCTCGATTGCGAGTCCATCTATGCTTTACCAACATTTTTTCTACCCTTAGCTGTCTTGGGTCTGGTGGTTTATATTCCCTGGTTTTCCAACTGATTTCAAATTTTCCTTATCTTGGCCTTCTCTGACCTAATATTTGTTGACAGGCTCTCTTGCAGTTTAGAACAAAGGATAAAATTTTGTAACAAGTTGTCTTGCAGTTTAGAACAAAGGATTAAAAAGGGAAATTTACCATAGTATTGTATGAATTTGTATGAATCTACACTGCAGCCTACTAGAAGCTGCGTAGATTCTCCTCTATCTGATTTCCCCTCCCTTCTCTCTTGGTTGCTCAACTGCTCACCTGTGTGTGAAATCCTCTATCTTGACATGTCTTTATACTTTCAGCTGAGACCAAAAACTTAATCTATTTTTGAGTTTACTTCTAGTCTAAGTCATGTATGCATGAGATACAATGTCTTAAAACCTAAATATAATACTTTCACTATTTTACTGAAGTGAATTACAAAATGGAATTATTTTTTCAAAAACCACTTTTTGAAAATATCTCAAACTGCTTCTCACATGTTCACACTGAACCTGTGTGGAAGTTCTTGTTCAAGCTGCATTTCTCAACAAAAAATATATAGAGACTCCCCCAACCCCCCATTTTCCTCACACCCTTTTCATTGAGCATTTGTGAGTATTTGGAGTTTTGGAGCAGCATTGAAGATTAGTGATTTAAAGTGAGCTTGGAGCTGGTTAGTTGGGTTCTTTACAGTCAATTTGGCATCTGAATGAGGAGGCTACAACCCATCTTCAAGCTTGGAGGAGTTGTGGA